>OY992537.1:56750883-56862897 GCA_963921195.1 Pegoplata infirma | reverse complement strand
TTGAGAGTAAAATAAATTTGAGGATTGTTACACTGAAATTTATTTATATTCAAAATGTTTTGGTCATTGTTAAGAAAACTTATGGATTCAACAAAGTCGAATATTTATTTTTAAACTTTTTGTTAATTGTTCTTTTATATTGTTATTTAAACTTGAACATTTTTTTTTGGTAAAATGTTGCCATGACAGATTTAATACTTTTTTTTAAAGTTTTTTCCTCATTTTCCAGACAACAACTTGTGTGTTATAAATAGCTTTTTTTAGCTGGATTTCAGTGCTACTTTTTTTGTGCTGTTATAGAGTTTGAGTTTAATAAAATGTCAAGTTTCAAATGTTATTTTCATAGTCTTATTGTATTTTATCCTTGTTTACAGCAAATAACAACAGTGTATTAAATGAAATAAAACTAAAATGATAGAAGAAAAAAAAGAAAAAACAAAATAAAAATAAATATCTAGTCAATGTTTAACAATTTATCTTTGTCTCTGGGTGTTTAATAAAAAAAAAAAAAAAAAAAATTATAAAAAATCATTTTATTGTAACATAAAATTGTCTCCGTAATAGCGTAACAGATGTTGCCACAAAATTGTTTCTGTTTTATTTTATTTTCCTTTGGCATCCTTCTTTTTTGTTGTTTTTTTAGTTAAAACCACAATACAAAAAAAAACAAAAAAAAGTTGATAAACAAATTGTATTGGAAAATAGCATAAATATTTATACTGTAGTCTGATGAATGAAATGACTATTCACAACCCCATACTATTTGTATACACACAAATACAAACACACACACACATAGAATGAAATAAATGACAGTAAATTTACAACTAACCGGAAACGGATATTAAGCCAAACCAACAAAATTTTGCACCAACAAATGGGAGAATAAGTAATAATGGTTGTTTTTACTTCTGTTGTCATTGTCTATAAATGTGGTTTGTTAAATCAATATATTATGGAATAAACTTAGATAGACATTCAAAGATATTTTGAGAGATTGTTTTTGTGTAGAATATATTAAACAAATTATACTGCTATACAAAAAATCTGCTTTTTTAGCACAGACTTCTTGAATACATTTTCGAAAATATTTTGGCCTCCTAAACTCGAATCTGTTGTCAGAAAGATAGTTAAAAGGATAAAATAAAAAAAAAAAAAACAATTTTTTAAACTATCTTACTTGCATTCATGCATTCTAGAAGTCTCTGTGGAAATCACGCACCCATCTTTACTCACGCTTCCATTTTTAATTGAAAAAATAAGTTTCCAATGGTTAGTCGCCCGCCACAAGCGGTTTATTGCTAGATGCATTTGTTAATCATGGGTCATTTAGGGCCCAAAGCTGTGTAGGGTTAAAGAATTTCTTAAAACCCAACATTTCTATATTAAGTCTATAATTTATAATACGTCTAGTTTAAAATGAAAAGTTTTTAACAAAAAATTTTGAATTTAAAAAAAAGTGCAATTTTCCCAAAATGTCCTGGAAACAGACCGTTACACGCGCTTTTTAAGAATCTCGTATTTTTTCCATAATTTTTTTTTTCCAACGAACCTATAGATTCTTGAAATAAATGCAATAAAAACTTTAGATTGTGCAACTTAAAATCATTTTTTTTTTTTTTTCAAATTTAGTGGTTTTAAGTTTAGGGCAAAATGTAGGGTAATTTTCGGTAACCATTTTAGAGGGGTTAACAAACCAGCAAAAACATGGTAATGAGATGTGAAAAGTAATCATTACCAGGTGCATTATTTATAATGAGTACCCATTACTATTAACATTATTTTAAGCCCAAAAGTAACTACAAATAAATAGTTTTCAGTAATATGTTATCAAAGCACTTCAAAGTAATAATATCCCCTTGCCTTTGCATTTTCTAACTTTAAAATTCAATAAATTCAAAAATTACTTAAAAACTTCATAAAAATTATGCAATTTTTAACTTTTATTTTAAATGTTTAATTAATCCCATTTTATAGCTAATTATTTTACTGCTTACTGGTAATGGGTTTTTACTCCTTATTAGTAATCCGAGGCAGTGACTACTTATTTATCTCCATACTCAAATATTTTATTTTTTTTATAACAATTTTTTCATTCAAACTAATAATATTAATTTGATCAATTACACAGGGCAACACTTTTTTGCCCGGGTTCCGATAGCTAATTTTGGGTAATTGGGGTACGCTGATTTCAAATCTGGCGATCGTTTTTTGGGTCAGCTCTAGTTTTCGAGATATAGCCTAAGGAATCTTTGAAAATAGGCTATTTTTGGCATCTTTGTGAGTCCATATTTACCAACACTTGTCTTTCATCCAAAATTTGAGTATGTTGGATATGCTGATTCCAAAAATGCTCTTACTTTTGTTGAGTCATCCTTAGTTTTGGAGATATCGCTAAAATAAAATTTTTAAATTTATGCCCTCTTTAATTTTGTCTGAATATTTATGTCCTTTTTAATAACTCGAAAGGTGAAGCTGCCAGAAAAAAGCTAATACCTGTTTTGGTATCCTCGCATCCAATATAGTTAAGTTCGTGCTTAAAACTGAGGCTCCAAAATTAGTTTTGGAAATTATAGCCAAGCAAAATTAGTAAAAATTGTAATTTTTCGACTCTTTAACAGCGATTTGCTCGCGAACGCGAGCTGATGGAAAAAATTGGATAACAGATTCGGAATCAGCACACTAAAATGCATATAAAACAGTTGTCAAAGGTCAGGCAAATGGAAAAAGTTCAACTTTTGTCAACCTGTGTTATTTTTATTTATTCCTTCTATTTATTTACAACTCATTTTTAAAAAATTCAACCTAACCGAGAACTGGTAACAATGACCTTCGTCTCGTTGTAGCGAAAAAAACCAACGGCTCTGGTTGGAATCGAACCCACGACCCCTACGTTCAAAGGCTAGCACGCTACCAACTAACCTACGGGGGCCCATACTCTTCACTAGTTATTTTTGTCTCACGGCCTTTTTAAAATAATTAGTGTTTCATTCAATAAGTAACTACTTATTAACAGTTGTTTCGGATTACAAAACCCATTACTGGTAATGCCAATTTTTGCTGGGAATGTCCTATTAAGCTGAAATTTTTTCTAAGAAAATATGATCGAATTGAAAAGATTGACTGAAATAAAAAGGAAGATCAAGTAATTTTTGTAATTTTGGCAATTTTTTTAAATAAATACTTTTTTTAAGAAATCACGGATTTTCAACGGCATTTCGGCAGCGGAAGATGACCACCGATCTGCATGAAAATTTAACCACATTGTTTTTAGGTCTATTCTAACACATCTGTCGGTGAGCCGGAGGGAAATTCGCCCAAAAGCCAAAAAGCCCCCCTAATGTTCAGTAGGGTATCCTAACCTCAAAAAAATCACGAACATTTTTTGGACAAAAAAAATAAATAAACAAACAAAATCCGAGTAAACATTTGTATATATATCACATCTGATCCGAGACTTGAAATATCAGCATTGAACTGAAATTTGTAATATCAGTACCAGGGGCGTATCCAGGATTTTATTTCGCAGGGGGCCCAAAATTTTTTTTAAATTTTTTTTAACAAAAAATTTACATAACAGCACATATTTTCAAATTTGTTTACGATCGTCTATTTCTAGAACTAACCCAACAAACATACGGTCCGTTTTTGGTCCGTCTAAAACGGAATCCAACTCCGTATACGGTCCGTTTTCTGGATCCGTATACGGACCAGAAAACGGACTATAAGGAACATCGAATCTGATTCGAAATCCGTTGAGAGTACGACACTTTCGGACCGTAAACGGACCGATATGCAGTGGGAAATGTAACTAAATCAGATTATCGTGGCGTTTATGAAACAAATGCGAATTGTTTTGACTTTTTCACGGAAATCAGCTGTGTGTGTTTATGAATCCAATCCATAAGGCATTTTTCTTATAGAAAAAGTCTCAGATTCTGAGACATTTTTCTTATCGAAAAATTCTTATAGAAAAATGTCTCATAAACTGAGCCTTAATTTTTCATCATTTTTCTTATAGAAAAAGTCTCAGGTTCTGGGAAATTTTTGTTATAGAAAAAGTATTAGATTCTGGAACATTTTACGTATAAAAAAAGTCTTAGATTCTGAGACAGTTTTCTTATAGAAAAAGTCTCAGATTATGAAACATATTTTTTATAGAAAAAGTCTCAGATTCTGAGACATTTTCTTTATAGAAAAGTCTCAAATTTTTTTCTTATAGCCATTTTTATAATAGAAAAAGTCTCAGATTCTGAGACATTTTTGTTTTAGAAAAAGTCTCAGATTCTGAGACATTTCTGTTATAGAAATAATCTCAGATTCTGTGACAATTTTCGTATAGAAAGAGTCTATACATTATATTATGTATTCTGCACAGAAAATAATATCGTAATTTTTTTTTTAATTAAAAATGGATTTGATATTTAATTTAACTTCAATTAAACATTTTAATTGATTCAATTAATGTTTTAATTGAATTCTTAACTTTACTGAAAACAAAAATAAAATAAACAAACGAAACCGGTTTTGTATTCATTAGTGTTAGTAGCCAATGAAAAAATAAAAATGCAAAAAACAACAAAAAAAAACTTTTGAACTATTGTTTTGTATATTTTGATGGTAGCAGTCAATGAATACATAAAACGCAACAAAAAAATTTAGTTTCATTGTTTTCTTTAAGGCGAGTGGTCGTTGCGGATAAAGTGTTTTGCTAATGAAATGTGTACAGTTGAAACAAAAAAAAAAATAATATGAGGCATTTGCCTTGTGTTTTGCACATTGAAATATAATGCAATTTTTTTTTTGTTTCAACTTTACTAAAACGACAAAAATGCATGCAATAACAAGATTTAAAAATAAAAATGTTGTTTTAAATAGTTATTGATATTTTAAAATACTACTATAATGTTTCTATGCAAAACTATACCAACTGTTTATATTTAATAAAGAATAAAAATTTCTTAATAATATAAAACAAAAAAAATCTGTGTTTATTTATTTTAGGGCATTTTTTGAAGTTTAACTTTTAAAATTAAATTGAGTTTTGGTCTTTTTTCAATTAAGCATTTTATGTGAATCAATAAATCTATATTATTGATTTTCAATTTTATATTAATTTTTTTTTATTTTATTTAATTGGTTTTCCATTTTACTTTCAATTAAAACTTTAATTGATTCAATTAACAATTTAATTAAGTTATAAAACTATTTTCAAACAAAATGAGTAATTAATATGCGCATTTTCGTGATACGTCCGAAATCAATTAATTTTTTAATTGAATCAACGAATTTCGTAATTGAAATTAATTTTTATTTTTTTCTGTGTGAGACATTTTTCTTATTGAAAAGTGACAGATTCTGAAACATTTTTCCTAAAGAAAAAGTCTCAGATTTTGAGACATTTTTCTTGTAGAAAATGTCTCAGATTCTGAGACATCATTCGTAAAGGAAAGTCTCAGATTCTGAGATATTTTTCCGAATGACAAAGTCTCAGGTTCTGAGACATATTTTCTATAGATAAAGTCTCAATAAATATCAGATTTTTAAACAATTGTTACATGAAATACAAATAAATATTTTAGGTTTGCTACGTTTTAATTACAATTTGATCCATTTTTTTTGAGTACAAAAAGCTTCAGGTTCTGAGACATTTTTCCATTAGGATCTTGAAAAGTTTCAAATTCTGACAGAAAAATTTTCAGATTTTAAGACATTTTCTGGCCATCAAATTTGCAGATTCGCAACTTCTTCCTTCTGAAAAATGTTTAGATTCCCAAATTGTTTTATATATTTTTTAATAAGTTTTTTTTTACATTGTATTTGTTATTTTATGCCAAATTTTGAAATTTGTGAAATCATTTCGGGGGGGCCCTGGCCCCCGGGCCCCCCCCTGTATACGCCACTGATCAGTACTAATCCGAAAAATGGATCGCTAAGATTAGATCAGTTTTAATCTAACGGATTTTTGATCATCCGAAAAATGGGTTTATCTAATTAGATCAGTTTGAATAGATTTTTTTAGAACAGGACAACAACAAGGAGTCTTTTCCACAAATGCAAATTTTTAAACATAAAAATTATTTTTTTTTATCCAAATTGGTCTCAAAAGTTGAAAAATGTTAAGTGTGTTATTCAAAAAATACCCGAGTAAAAATTTTTATATGATGCAATATATAATGATATGTAACACAATATAAGTATATTTATACGCAATTTGATCCGAATAATGGTGGATGTTTTTGCATTAAAAAAGATCAACTTGTATAAAATACGATTTGATTTCATCCGAGTTTTGACCAGACATTGCCATATATTGCTGGATCTTATTAGATCTAATTGCATAAAAACATACAAAATCCTTGTGTTTTATGGTTTTGGTTGAGATACACCCCAGGTCAACGATACATTCACCAAACATATAATTTTCTAAAACAAAAAAATGTTTGGGTACGCTTCGAACCAGATAGGTGATATACATAACCCTAACAAGGAAATGTTTAGGAACATTTTAAAAAGTTTCTTATACTTTGCCTAAAAAACTTAGAAAATTGTTGGTTAATTGGAAACATATATAGTTTTATATGGAACAGAATAAGCTATATATAATTTTATGTTAAATTATAGAGAAAATCAAATTTTGTATTGACCCTCATATAATTTTATATAATTATATCAACCGTACACCTTTTAATCCGAATCATGATTAAATTAGATGTAACTACATATGACTGCATTTAAAAAATTTAGAAAATATCTCACGCGATGTATAATCATATATGATTTATTATGTTTGCATCAAGTTATATATTGTTATATATGATTATTTTTACTCGGGTATAAAAACGCGATTTTGGTCCAAAAAATGCTGATCTGCGGTCTGGTCTACAGATGCTGATCTTCATTTTCGGACCAAAATCATTTTTTTATTTTTTTTTTAAATATTTTTTAGATAACAAACTTAACATTTTCTAACTTTTGAGATTTGGGTAAAAAATAATTTTTCAAAATCAGCATCTGCGGACCAAATTTTTTTTTTTAAATTTTGTGTTTTTAATAAAGTGCGCCGAATTTCTGAATTTTTGAGCCGCTAGTTGCCGACTGAAGATGACCTTGTAAAATTTTTTTATAAATTTTCCCAAAATCAGCTCTTACGTGGCCATCGTTTTTCAGGTATTACGACATAGAATTCAAAAATTTAAGTTTGAAGGGACGCCCGGGCGCTTAGTGAATATTTATAGTTTCTACTAGAGATGGGCACATGAGCAGATTAGAGCGTGATTCACGTTATTCACGCGTAGTGTGAGTGTAGAAAAAAATTGCGTGAGTGAGTATGTGTGGAAAGATTTTTGCGTGAGTCGATTTTTTTGCGTGATTTATTTTCTCTTAATGTTTTCTTTCGTACCAAAAAAACAACAAAAAAATTAAAATTTGGCTAAACTTAAAATTTTTTCCCGAAAAAAGCAAAAAAAATGTAAAATTTCATTGAACTTAAAATTTTGCTGAAAACTTAGAAAGATTTTTGAAAGTTCAGTTATCGAAATTTTTTATTTTTATAAATAAAAGTTTCGTGAGTGTGAATGAAGCTTGCGTGAGTGCACGTGATTGTGAGTTGTATTAAATTTACTCACGTGGTTGTGAGTGAGAGTGAGTAGAAAAAAATATGCTCGTGAGTGAGTGTGCGTGATTCGAAAATTCCTTTCGTGAGCGTGAGTTAGTGTGAGTCAAAATTCGCTAACGCGCCCATCTCTAGTTTCTACAGAATAAATTTTGACAGTTTCCAACACTATAATTCTATTTCTAGCAATCTCAACCATCTTCAACTTTTTTGTCTCTTACTTTAATTTTCAAGGGTTACCAACATGATCTGGATATGCAGACAATTTTCTTCAGATGGAAAATTCTGGCGATAAATTCTTTTCGTTCGGATATTTCTTCTGTTTCAGTTACGTTAAAGGTATGAGGATGGTTACGAACCAATTCCAAAAGTGTGTGGGGACGAATAACACTGTTGGTAAAATTTAAACTTTTGAAATGACACACAAAAACGCCGAGACACCCCAACTTATTTTTGGGTCATAGAATCCAGTGGTAAGTATACTCCGTTTTAAAAAGTTAGCTCAAAATAACGAGATATTTCGATTTTAAATTTGCAAATGTAAGAGTAAAAATTGAATAAGTCCAAAAAAAATTATAAAATTCATCAAAATAAAAGCAAGTATTGCTGCATGTCCGATTGAAAATGGACGTCCATTATTTCCTAGATATAAATTTTGATAAATAACAAGTTTTTAACAATTTTTTTACGTGTTTTCCTTCAAATAAAATGAAAAATCGCCTTAAATCTACTACAAATTTAAAATCGAAATATCTCGGGATTTTGAGCTAACTTTTCAAAACGGGGTACAGCACTGGATTCTACGGCCCAAAATTAGGTTGACGTGTCTCGGCGTTTTGGTGTGTCATTTTCACCTACTTACAGTGTAATTGTTAAAAAAAAAAATATATTAATAGTAAAAAAAAAAAATTTTAGCTAATAACTATACGATTATCTACATTAAACTATATAATTTTCCATATTTGTTTTGTGTTATGTTATCAATATATCGATAGAGAAATTTTTTTGCAAACAAAAATTTACTTTTAAAGTAATTCAATTTTCATTGAAAACAAATTCTTAGGAATTTGTATTAAGAAATGAACAAATAAAATTAACATAATTTCTCTAGAATTCTTCTCTAGCCTGAAAATAAATAAAAAAAAGGAAAAGCGGAAATTAATTTTATTTTCATTTTCAGTAATTGTTTGCAGTATTCTCGTCGTTTTTTTCTTAAGAAAATCGAAAATCCTCCCCAAATTAATGAGTTTGTTTTGTTTACTTCATTAAGGATTTTTCATCTTCATGAGGAATTTTCTTGTTTGACATTATTTTTTTTTGTTTCTTCTTCTTCATACTCGGCAGGATTAATGTTTACTCTTAATTTATCCCGTGTATTTATGTAAGTCAGTCACATACAAACAACATGAGCTTTTCGGAAGCCAGTCTGGCCAAATCCCAAAATTTTTTTTTTGATTTTATCGTTTTAAAATATGTAATTCAACACTAAGTTTGTATGTGCGAATCATCATTTCGTTTAATTTAAGTTAACACAACTAAAAAAACAAAATTAATTTGGCTACGGAAAAAATTCTAAAAAATTTCCGAAGCCAAAAAGTTCAACTCCAGCTTTTTTATGACCATTCAAAAAAAGTTCATTGAAAAAAAAATATATATTTACTGTTTTTATCTTCTTTTTGTTTGTTTTACGATAAAAAAAAAATCTGTAGGAAATTTTTCTTACAAAAAATCTAGTTTTTAATGGACTAGGAAAAAAATTGAAAAATTCTTCAGAGAAAAAATTATTTTTTTTTAGTTAATTTTATATTTTTAACGTATTTTGGTTTGCTTTAAGATTTAGAAAAAATAAAAAAAAAAAAATAAAAAATGTTTTCATATGAAAAATCAATTTTTTAATGTTTTTTGGTCACTTTGGCCTCGGAAAAAATTGAAAAATTCTTCAGAGAAAAAATTATTTTTTTTTTAAGTTAATTTTATATTTTTAACGTATTTTGGTTTGCTTTGAGATTAAGAAAAAAATAAAAAATTAATTCTAAAAAAAATTTTCATACGAAAAATCGATTTTTTTATGTTTTTTGGTCACTTTGGCCTCGGAAAAAATTGAAAAATTCTTCAGAGAAAAAATTATTTTTTTTTTAAGTTAATTTTATTTTTTTAACGTATTTTAATTTGCTTTAAGATTTAGAAAAAAATAAAAAAAAATTTCTAAAAAAAATTTTCATACGAAAAATCGATTTTTTAATGTTTTATGGTCACTTTGGCCTCGGAAAAAATTGAAAAATTCTTCAGAGAAAAAACTATTTTTTTTTAAAGTTAATTTTATATTTTTAACGTATTTTGGTTTGCATTTAGATTTAGAAAAAAATAAAAAAAAATCTAAAAAAAAATGTTCATACGAAAAATCGATTTTTTAATGTTTTTTTGTCACTTTGGCCTCGGAAAAAATTGAAAAGTTCTTCAGAGAAAATATTATTTGTTTTTTAAGTTAATTTGATATTTTTAACGTATTTTGGTTTGGTTTAAGATTTAGAAAAAAATAAAAAAAAATTCTAAAAAAAAATTTTATACGAAAAATCGATTTTTTAATGTTTCCTGGTCACTTTGGCCTCGGAAAAAATTTAACAATTCTTCAGAGAAAAAATTATTTTGTTTTTAAGTTAATTTTATATTTTTAACGTATTTTGGTTTGCATTAAGATTTAGAAAAAAATACAAAAAAATTTCTAAAAAAAAATTTTCATACGAAAAATAGATTTTTTAATGTTTTTTGGTCACTTTGGCCTCGGAAAAAATTGAAAACTTATTCAGAGAAAAAATTATTTTTTTTTAAGTTAATTTTATTTTTTTAACGTATTTTAATTTGCTTTAAGATATAGAAAAAAATAAAAAAAAATTCTGAAAAAAAATTCTCACACGAAAAATTGATTTTTTAATGTTTTTTGGTCACTTTGGCCTCGGAAAAAATTGAAAAATTCTTCAGAGAAAAAATTATTTTTTTTTAAGTTAATTTTATATTTTTAACGTATTTTATAGTTTGCTTTAAGATTTAGAAAAAAATAAAAAAAAAACTAAAAAAATATAAAAAAAACAAATAATTTTTTCTCTAAAGAATTTTTCAATTTTTTCCGAGGCCAAAGTGACCAAAAAACATTACAAAATCGATTTTTCGTGTGAGAAATTTTTTTCAGAATTTTTTTTGTATTTTTTTCTAAATCTTAAAGCAAATTAAAATCCGTTGAAAAATAAAATTAACTTAAAAAAAAAAAATTTTTTTCTCTGAAGAATTTTGCAATTTTTTCCGAGGCCAAAGTGACCAAAAAACATTAAAAAATAGATTTTTCGTATGAAATTTTTTTTTTAGAATTTTTTTTTATTTTTTTCTAAATCTTAATGCAAACCAAAATACGTTAAAAATATAAAATTAACTTAAAAAAAAAATAATTTTTTCTCTGAAGAATTTTTCAATTTTTTCCGAGGCCAAAGTGACCAAAAAACATTAAAAAATCGATTTTTCGTGTGAGAAATTTTTTTCAGATTTTTTTTTTATTTTTTTCTAAATCTAAAAGCAAATTAAAATACGTTAAAAAAATAAAATTAACTTAAAAAAAAAATAATTTTTTCTCTGAAGAATTTTCAATTTTTTCCGAGGCCAAAGTGACCAAAAAACATTAAAAAATAAATTTTTCGTATGAAAATTTTTTTTAGAAATTTTTTTGTATTTTTTTCTAAATCTTAATGCAAACCAAAATACGTTGAAAATATAAAATTAACTTAAAAAAAATAATTTTTTCTCTAAAGAATTTTTAAATTTTTTCCGAGGCCAAAGTGACCAAAAAACATTAAAAAATTGATTTTTCGTATGCAAAATTTTTTTTGAATTATTTTTTTATTTTTTTCTAAATCTTAATGCAAACCAAAATACGTTAAAAATATAAAATTAACTTAAAAAAAAAATAATTTTTTCTCTGAAGAATTTTTCAATTTTTTCCGAGGCCAAAGTGACCAAAAAACATTAAAAAATCGATTTTTCGTGTGAGAAATTTTTTTTTAGAATTTTTTTTTATTTTTTTCTTAATCTTAATGCAAACCAAAATACGTTAAAAATATAAAATTAACTTAAAAAATAAATAATTTTTTCTCTGAAGAATTGTTCAATTTTTTCCGAGGCCAAAGTGAACAAAAAACATTAAAAAATCGATTTTTCGTATGAAAATTTTTTTTAGAATTTTTTTTTTATTTTTTCTAAATCTTAAACCAAACCAAAATACGTTAGAAATATAAAATTAACTTAAAAAACAAATAATTTTTTCTCTGAAGATTTTTTCAATTTTTTCCGCGGCCAAAGTGACCAAAAAAACATTAAAAAAATTGATTTTTCGTGTGAGAATTTTTTTTCAGAATTTTTTTTTATTTTTTTCTAAATCTTAAAGCAAATTAAAATATGTTAAAAAAATAAAATTTACTTAAAAAATAAATCATTTTTTCTCTGAAGAATTTTTCAATTTTTTCCGAGGCCAAAGTGACCAAAAAACATTAAAAAATCAATTTTCCGTAGAAAAATTTTTTTTTTAGAATTTTTTTTAATTTTTTCTAAATCTTAATGCAAACCAAAATACGTTAAAAATATAAAATTAACTTAAAAAAAAAATAATTTTTTCTCTGAAGAATTTTTCAATTTTTTCCGAGGCCAAAGTGACCATAAAACATTAAAAAATCGATTTTTCGTATGAAAATTTTTTTTTTAGAATTTTTTTTATTTTTTTCCAAATCTTAAACCAAACCAAAATAAGTTAAAAATACAAAATTAATTTAAAAAAAAAAAAAATTTTTTCTCTGAAGAATTTTTCAATTTTTTCCGAGGCCAAAGTGGCCAAAAAACATTAAAAAATCGACTTTTCGCGAAAGAAATTTTATTTAGAATTTTTTTTTATTTTTTTCTAAATCTTAAAGCAAATCAAAATAAGATAAAATTATAAAATTGATTTAAAAAAAAATTAATTTTTTTTTTTTATTTTTCATCAGAAAAAGATGAAAAACCGCTATTTTTTGTTGGAACTAGCAATCGTTTCAATTAGAAATTTGGTATAATAAGAGATTTAGCATTGTTAAGTTAATTTTTCATGAGATTTTCAATAAGTATTTAACAGGGAATTTTGGAAAACCTTTAAACTTTAACAACGATTTACTCGAAATATTGTGGGCGGGATTTGGCCACATTGGCTTCCGAAAAGCTCACATGTGACTTTGTTTGTTTTTTTTGTCATTTTTGCAAATAATTGCCTTGGATAGGACGTGTATGACATTAGTTTTTCTTTCTTATGTTTGTAGTTGTACTTGTATTTTTATTAATATGTGAATTTGTGATCTCCTTACTTTTATATGTATATATGTATATTGTTGACTTCTTTATCTTAATTTCAATTGTTTGTTGGGGAATTAGTGTTAATTTATCTTTAGTATTTGTTTAAATTGTTTTTATTTCTTTTATATTTTTGTTCTTTTTCATTTGTTAAACAAATACGTGAAGGGAATAAGGTTTTTACTTTTTTCCCATTTTTGTTCAAATATAAATTGTTGAAAGAAAATTTTAGTCATTTTGGATTTTTTTGGAAAATTATCTTTAAGGATATGAGAGAAGCTTAAATGACTAATACAGGATGTTCAAAAAAAGTGTCCTTCAGTAGGGCACTATGACGAAGAGTCATGAACATAATTTATCGATAGCACAAAATTGTATACATGCAGAAATATCGATTATACAAAATTTTCTATAGAAAATTGCATAGTTATTGATACATCGATAACACAAAATTTTCTATAGAAAATTTTAGGTATAGCTATTGATATATGTATCTATAAAACAAAATTTTCTATAGAAAATTCTATAGCTATCAATATTTCGATCTATCAAAATTGTCTACAGAAAATTGCTTAGTTATCGATAAGATTAAGAACTTTTTTTAGAAAAATTAGAGTTATCGATATATCGATAACACCAAAATTTCTATAGAAAATTGCATAGTTGTCGATCTGTGACAATACCAAAATTTCTACAGAAAATTGTATAGTTATCGATATATCGATGTGTCAAAATTTTCTACAGAAAAATGTATAGCTATCGATAAATCGATAATTATACAAATTTTGTGTTATCCATGTAATTTGTGCTATCAATTTTGTGTTATCGATAGATAACACAAAATTTTCTATAGAAAATTCTATAGTTATCGATGCATCGATAACACAAAACTGTCTATAGAAAATTGTATAGCACAAAAATTTCTATAAAAAATTGTATAGTTATCGATCACACAAAACTTCCTATTGAAAATTGCATAGTTATAAATATATCGATAACGCAAAAGTTTCTATAGAAAATTGTATTAGTTATCGAAAATACAGAAAATTGTACAGTTATCGATATATCGATAACACCAAATTTTCTATAGAAGTTATCGATGTATCACAAAATGGTCACACAAAATTTTCTATAGAAAATGGTTTAGTTATCGATGTATCGTGCACACCAAATTTTCCATAGGAAATTGTATAGTTATCCATATATCGATAACACAAATTTTTTTACAGAAAATTGTATAGTTATCGATACATCGATAACACAAAATTTCATATAAAAAATTGCATAGTAATCGATATATCGAGAACAAGAAATTTCTATAAAAAATTGTATAGAAAACAGTTAACTTAACGTATCGATAACACAACATTTTCGATAGAAAATTGTATAGTTATCAATATATCGAAAAGCAAAACTTTCTATAGAAATTGTGTAGTTATCGATATATCGAAAATACATAATTTTTGTAGAAATTTTCGTAGTTATCGATATATTTATTTTTTATGGAAAATTCTATAGTTATCGATAACACAAAATTTTCTTTAGAAAATTCATAAGTTATCGATGTATCGCTAACAAAAATTTTCTATAGAAAATTGTATAGTTATCGATACATCGATATCATAAAAATTTCTATAGAAAATTCTATAGACATCGATGAGACAAAACTTTCTCCAGAAAATTGTAAAGTTATCGATGTTTCGATAATGCAAACATTTTCTATAGAAAATTATATAGTTATCCATATTTCGATAACACAAATCGATAACAAAAAAATAGTTATTGATAACACAAAATTTTCTATATATCGATAAAACAAAAATTTTTATAGAAAATTGTTAAGTTATCGATGTATCGATAACACATAACATTTTCTATAGAAAATTGTATAGTTATCGATGTATCGATAACACATAATTTTCTATAGAAAATTGTATAGTTACCGATGCATGTATTTTTTAGGAAAAATTCTATAGTTATCGATAACACAAAATTTTTTTTAGAGAAATGAATAGTTATCGATGTATCGATAACACAAATTTTTTTATTGAAAATTGTATAGTTATCGATACATCGATAACATAAAAATTTCTATAGAAAATTTTATAGATATCGACGTATCGATAAGACAAAATTTTCTCTTGAAAATTGTTAAGTTATCAATACATCGATAACGCAAAAATGTTCTGTAGAAATTTGTATACTTATCGATAACTCTAATTTTTTTTTAGAAAATTTAATAGTTATCGATGTATTGATAACACAAAATTTTTTATAGAAAATTGTATAGTTATCGATAAATCGATAACATAAAAGTTTCAATAGAAAATTGTATAGTTATCGATATATCGATAAGACAAATGTTGCTCTTGAAAATTGTAAAGTTATCGATATATCGATAACGCAAACATTTTCTATAGAAAATTGTATAGTTATTGACATAACTTTCTATAAAAAATTGTATAGTTATCGATATATCGATAAGAAAATTTTTTCTCTAAAAATTTTCAGTAGAAAATTGCATAGTTATCGATATATCGAAAAAAAAAAAATTCCATAGAAAATTGTATAGATTTTGTGACTCATTTTATAGACGAAAGTCTATCTTAATCTTATACACAGTACAGTTTTAACCATAAGGCCACACTGGGGGCGTGTCCTCCGACCTAAAGGGGCCCCGAAATGCCAATAAATTTGCTAATACGGAAATGAAGCTACCATTTTTTTTTTTAATTTTTTTAAAGAAAGTTTCTTATTTTTTTACAGAAAAATTCTCAGAATCTAACAGATTTTTTGTATACATCTGAGACTTTTTCCATTGGACAAATTTGGGTTATGTATATCAAGAGCCTCAAATTCATAGAAATTTTTCTTACCTAAAAAGTTTCAGATTGTGAAATATTTTTTTTTTTTTTAAAAAGTACCAGATTCTGAGACTTTAAAAGTCTTAAATTCAAAGAAGTTTTTCTAAAATAAAATTTTTCTTATAAAAAAAAGTTTCAGACATTTTCCGTATAAAAAAGTCTCAAATTCTGGGACGTTTTTCGTGTAGAAAAAATCTTAGATTCTTAGACATTTTTCGTATAGAAAATTTCTCAGATTCTTAGTCATTTTTCGTATAGAAAAAGTGCCAGATTCTGAGACATTTTTCGTGTAGAAAAAGTCACAGACGCTGATACATTTTTTGTATAGAAAAAGTATCGGATTCCGAGGTTTTCGTATAGAAAAAGTATTAGACTCTGAAACGTTTTTCCTATAGAAAAAGTCTTAGATTCTGAGACATGTTTCTCATAGAAAAAGTGTCAGGTTCTGAGTAAAGTTTCGTATAGAAAAATTCTTTTCATATTGATAAAGTCTCAAACCTAAAAATTTTTCGTACAAAAATATTCTCAGAGATATTTTTCATAAAGAAATCTTCGCAAATTCTGAGACATTTTTCGTGTTGAAAAAATTTCAGATTCTGAGACATTTTCGATATGAGAAAGGTTCAGATTCTGAAACATTTTTCGTGTAGAAAAAAGTCTTAAATTTGGAGATATTTTTCGTATGGAAAAAGTCTAAGATTCTGAGATAGGAAAGGTCTTATTAAAATCAAATTGTTCTACACGACTACTATGGTTTTAATTAGTAAAGAAAAATGACCTCGAGCTAGAATATCCCTACTCTAAATATTTGTTTTTAGTTTATTTTTTTTTTAACAGGTAATAACATGAGTTTAATTTGTACCAAAAGAAAGCATTTTTTTTTTTGTCATGCGACTTTTTACTTTTCAGCGGGGCCCAACATTTTTGTGTGCCCTGGGGACCCGCCATACCTTAAAGCGGCCCTGTTTATAAATTTTTCTATTAAATTAGTTTTGCCATATAGTGTTGAAATTTCATTAATTTTCCATATAAATCATATTTTTTTAAACATAAATTTAAATTAGTTTCCCCCCCTTTCATATGTGCTGTATGGTCAAGTGGTAAAAAAATTCCATTACACCCTTTTCGTTAAAGAAAACCACAAGAAAAATATTTAAACATATTTTCATGCAACTATTTCTGTAAATTTTTTCTTTTATTTTTAATGCATTTTCATTAATTAAGTACATATATCTTTCTTGGTCTGTGTATATTTTTTACACTCACATACATATTTTTTTGATGATTTTTTTTACATCAATTTAAATTAATTGCTTTTTGAAGGGTTATAAATTTTTGTTGGACAAAAAAAAAACAAATAATTATTTGTTGGAAAATAACGTAAAAAATTGAAATTGATATGATGTGATTCCCAGCAAAACTTTGGTAATGGGTAGTGATTATATAACACATTACCAGGTAATGTATATACCTTTATTATTTCTAAACATTAAATCATGGATGACTTATATTTGGTTACATTATGTATTATTTGAAAGTTTGAAATAATGCATTATTTATAATTGGATGCATAATTACAATAACATAAAAAATAAATATTTTATAAAAAAATGCATAAGTTTAAACTAGAGATGGGCTCACGACAGGAAATTTCTAACGACACACACTCACGAGCATATTTTATCTACTTACACTCACTTACAATCACGTGAGTAAATTTAATACAAAATTACTTTTTCACCACTCGTAACACCTTATATATTATCTTCTGGTATGCTATATTATTTCTCTTCTCGTAACCTATAAAATATCATATATTTTACACCTTACTCGTATTCTTCGTTATAAATTTATGACTTATTTTATACCTTACTGGTATTCTTTGTGATAATGTGGATGCATTACTTTGAGTCTCATCGCCTGTTAGAATCATCAATGCTGCAATGTATAAAATAAGAGATCCTATACCTTATTTTATACCTTATTTGGTAATCTAAGTTTTGCTGGGTTGTTTTTATACCCTACTTTAATTTCCCTCACAATGTAAAAAAGATTATTGCAAAAAACTTTATTTAAAAAGAAAAATTGTCAATCTAAATTTTTGTGAAAAAAATTTCCGCGGGAAAATAAATTTTGTTGAAATAAAATTTTCGGCGAACAGTTTTTTTAGTAAAACAAAAAAATTTTTTTTTGGCGAAAAAGCTTTTTTTGTGTGAAAAAAATAAACAGATGCTGTGCTTTTTTTAAATGCTACCTTTAGCCGAATTAAAACATTTCGTGTTTTTAGGTTATGTAGAATCTTTAAATTTGTTCCAGGTGTCTTAACAATTTGCTCATAACTTTTGTACAGCTGAACCGATATCGGTACAACAAAAACTTCTCGAAGTAATTTTTTTTTGGAAAAATATTATCTTCACTCAAAATAAATAACGAAATTTCATATTTACTCTAAATTGTTTTTAAATTATAGTGGGTGAAATGAGTTCGACCAAGACTTGGATAACTTGTTATTTATAATATTGAGTTCATTATATTGATAGATGTGTTAAAAGCTTAAATATTATTTAAATATTAAATTCTCAGTTGATTTTATAGTTTTTAAATACTCTTAATAGGAAATTTTTTTTTATTGAAAAAATGTGAATTAATATTTTATTGAAACAAAAAAAAATAATTGTAGTATTTATTTTATAGATTTTTTCCATACGATACCTCAAAACAAATCATGACTCTAAATTTATTTTATTTTACTTTAAACTTGAAATTTTTAACATGATAATGTTTTTAGGCTGGTGTCTGATTTTAAAAAAGTTGCAGGACGCCACCTCAGTTTGACTAAATAAGCTAAAAATTAACGAAAAAGAAAACAAGAATTACTATTTTCATTTTCTTAAAACCTAAAATTTTAATAATTTGGGTAATATTCACCTCGTGGTGAATAAAACCGTTTTTCACCAGCTGGTGAATAAAAAGTAACATAATTATTTTTCGTGTTAAATGTTGTTTTTTTTATTTTTAGTACCAAAAGGTACATAAAAATAAAATGTATTTATTCGGCCTTTATATATGTATATTAGAGTGACTCAAAAAAAAAAGTTGATGATGTACCCCCCTCAAAACGAACTTTGACATGTTTTATGAAGATTCCCAAAATATTTGGGCTCTAGCGATAATCTCCCGTGAGCTAAACCGCGTCAAAAAAGGGTCCAAAAATGGTATTTTTCATGAATATAAAATTCAGTAAATTTTTTTTGTCCAATGAATGACCAAATATAATAGATATTTAGGAATTCTTTGATTCTGCATTAAAACATTTTAAAAATCTAACCACAGACTCGAGATAACGAGATGTTTATGCCAGTTTTTTGATGCTTTTCAATTCGATTTTACTGAAAACTTAAATAACTTTGGTATTTTTTGTCCGATTTTCACTTATAATACATCGTTAGAAAGGTGTTGACCACCGCTTGGGATTTTAGTCAAAAATTAACCCTTAACTGCACTGTCTTACTTTTTTATAACATTTACTTCGACATCATTAAAAACCCATTTTATAACCACAAAAATCGTATCTTTGTGCAGGAAACACTTTTAGTTAATATATTTGGCCAAATTTAATTTAACCCATGCATGATCAAATATTTTGGCAAACATTTTTAAAAAAGTTTTTGCGGAAATTATTGAAAGCTAGTTGTAATACTTTAAAAAAATAAAATTAAATAAGGTTTTGTTTATTTAAGTCAAAAATTAACCCTTAACTGCACTGTCTTACTTTTTTATAACATTTACTTCGACATCATTAAAAACCCATTTTATAACCACAAAAAGCATATCTTTGTGCAGGAAACATGTTTAATTAATATATTTGACGACAATTAATTTAACCCATGCATTACCAAAATATTTTGGCAAACATTTTTAAAAAAGTTTTTGCGGAAATTATTGAAAGCTAGTTGTAATACTTTAAAAAAATATAATTAAATAAGGTTTTTGTTTATCTAGGCGTGCTTATTAATATCAAATAATTATTACGTGTACCACATTCCCGGTCAATTTTTTTTTTCGAAATTGGTATCTGCAAATTTATTTAAAAATAAAATATAAACAAATTTTGTCTTAATCGCATACATTCGTGCAAAAAACGCATCCAATAAATTGAAATATCAATTATATTATTTTTTTTAAGTATAACAACTGGACTTAAATTTTATCCACATTTTTTTTTAATTGGTAATGAATGGGTTAAATTAAAAATATTAAGATCTATTTATTAGATGCGTTTTTTTCACGAATATATTTGATTAAGAGGAAATTGGTTTATATTTTATTTCTAAAATTTATTTGCACATAGAAATTCCGAAAAAAAAATTTCACCGGGAAAGTGTTACACGTAATAATTATTTGATACTAGCTGGCCCGGTCCGCGTTGCTGGCCCAAATATAAGATCAGTGTTATATTTCGTCTCGATTCAGACATATAGCCCTGCAAAAAAGTCATCAATTTCTTGCCTTAGAAAAATTGGTGGGCATGGTTTTAAACGACCCGATTATGTAGATAATCATCCTTAAATTATATTTTACGATCTAAAAAAAATTACCATGTCTTCGACTTTGCGAACTGTACAAATTTAAAACTTCTTTAGTATCATTACGAAAACCACAAAAATAATTAGCTATTGTCTTGAGTTCAAACAACCATTAATAGTTTTCCCGAATTTTCCAGTTTTCTGGGACACTTTTCTCATTTATATTTCATTCAAAACCTAATTAGAACTATAATTAACATAAAAAAAATCATTCCGCTCATTAGTAGGCGACATGTTTAGACAAAAGTGGGCGTTAAAATTTGTGTGGTATATTAAACTTGTGCATATGGTAACAATACCCAAGGATTTAAAATCATGTGTACCAAGTTTAAGCGGAATCTATTAAGAAATATTTTTTAATATATCGAATTAGAGTAAAGAATATATTTTAGATAACTCGAAAAAAAGTTGGCGAGGACAATTTTTCTTTCCGAACAATTATATGGACTATTACGAACATTTAAACCAAAAAATAGCCAAATCGGTCCAGGCGTTCTCAAGTGGTATAAATTTTAAGGATATTGAAAAATGTGGACTTTGAAGTGGGGGAGGACAATAAATATTTCCGTAAAATCCTTATTTGGACTATAATGATCTTTAAGAAAAAATTTAGTCGTTCTTCGATTTTAGATGTATTGAAAAATGTGGGTGTGAAAAATTTTTATTTCCGTTAAAACCTAAGTTGGACTATGACGAACATTTAAAAAAAAGTTTAGTCAAATCGATCCAGCCCTTCTCCGATTTCAGATGTATCGAAAAAAGGAGGCGTAAAAGTGGGCGTGATTAATTTGTTTTCCGAAAAAACCAAAGAAAAACATTAAAAAAAATAAGACGAACATTTAAAGAAAAATATTATCCAAATCGGTCAGTTTTCATGTGATGCGATTACCAACAAACTACATTTGATTTTATTTATATTTTATTTTTCTATGAAGCAAATTTTATATATATCGAAAAAAAGGAGTGGTGGACAACTTTTCTTACCATAAAACCTTATTTGAATTTAACCAACTCGGTCCATCCATTCAAAAGTGGGCATAGAAGTGGAAAATTGTTCTTTCCAAAAAACCTTTGCTGGACTATGACGAACATTAAAAAAAAATAGATATACATTAAAAAAAAAATAGACCATTCTATGAAATATGTTTATCGGGAAAAGTGATCGTAAAAGTAGCCGTGCACATTTTTTCTTTTGCGGACTATAACCAAATCGGTCTAGCCGTCTTAGATCTTTCGATACATAGAAAAAAGTGGGCGTGGGAAATCCTAATACCCATAAAACCTTAGTTCAATTATGACGAACATTTTCAACAAAAATTAGCCAAAGTGGGAGAGGTTAATTTTTTTTTTCCTAAAAACCAAAGATGATGAAAATTCATTTAAAAAAAATTTCTAATCGGTGCAGCCATTCTCAGATTTTATATAAATTGAAAAAGTGGGCGTAAAAGTGGGCATGGTCGATTTTGCTTTCAGTAAAAACTTAAATTGGATTATTACGAACATTTAAATAAAAAATAACCCAAATCGGTACAGCCGTTTTCCGATTTTAGATAAATCGAAAAAAGTGGGCGTAAATGTGGGCGTGGTCAATTTTTCTTTACGTAAAAACCTAAGTTGGACTACGACGAACATTTCAAAAAAAAAAAATTGTCCAAATCGGTCCAGCCGTACTCAACTGATGCTGTTACCAACGAACGACAATTGATTTTTATTTATATAGATTAATATGCACGTCTAGATAAAAAAAACCTTTTTTATTATTTTTTTTTTTAAGTATTTCAACCAGCTTTCAATAATTTCCGCAAAAACTTTTTTAAAAATGTTTGCCAAAATATTTGATCATGCATGGGTTAAATTAAATTTGGCCAAATATATTAACTAAAAGTGTTTCCTGCACAAAGATACGATTTTTGTGGTTATAAAATGGGTTTTTAATGATGTCGAAGTAAATGTTATAAAAAAGTAAGACAGTGCAGTTAAGGGTTAATTTTTGACTAAAATCCCAAGCGGTGGTCAACACCTTTCTAACGATGTATTATAAGTGAAAATCGGACAAAAAATACCAAAGTTATTTAAGTTTTCAGTAAAATCGAATTGAAAAGCATCAAAAAACTGGCATAAACATCTCGTTATCTCGAGTCTGTGGTTAGATTTTTAAAATGTTTTAATGCAGAATCAAAGAATTCCTAAATATCTATTATATTTGGTCATTCATTGGACAAAAAAAATTTACTGAATTTTATATTCATGAAAAATACCATTTTTGGACCCTTTTTGACGCGGTTTAGCTCACGGGAGATTATCGCTAGAGCCCAAATATTTTGGGAATCTTCATAAAACATGTCAAAGTTAATTTTGAGGGGGGTACATCATCAACTTTTTTTTTGCCCATATAAGGTGAGTCGGTCTAATGTATATATATTCGATTAGAGTTTTATTCTAGTTCGAGGCCCAAAAATATTTCTATTTATGACATTGTCATAATTGGGCCTCGAACTAGAATAAAACTCTAATCGAATATATATAATTATTTTTCAACAAAAAATTTTTTGTTTCATAATTTTTTTTTTTTCATTAATTTTTTTTTTCATAAAATTTTTTTTTTTTTTCATCAAACTTTTTTTTTATCAATTTTTTTTTGTTCATAAAACTTTTTTTTTCATCAAAATTTTTTTTTCAGCATTTTTTTCATAAATTTTTTTTTATCAAATTTTTTTTTTTCATCAATTTTTTTTTTTCATCAAATTTTTTTTTTTCATCAAATTTTTTTTTATCATTTTTTTTTATCAATTGTTTTTTATAAAATTTTTTTTTTTCATCAATTTTTTTTTCATCTAATTTTTTTGGCCTCAAATTTTTTTTCATCAATTTTTTTTTATTAATTTTTTTTTCATAAAATTTTTTTTTCATAAAATTTTTTTTTCATAAATTTTTTTTATCATATTTTTTTCATCAATTTTTTTCATAAAATTTTTTTATCAAATTTTTTATTATCAATTTTTTTCTCACCAAAAATTTTTTTTTCATATTTTTATACCATCCAACTACAGTATGGGGGTATACTCACTTTGTCATTCCGTTTGTAAGTATATGGGGCATTCCATGTGAAATCGGACACTTTGAAAAACTTTTTTTTTAGATTTTCCCAATTTGTTTACAGTTTTTAGTACCCTTCGAAAACTCCTTCGTGGTAAATTTTCAGATTTTTTTGATGACCCGTTCAAAAGATATCGAATTTTTAAAAATTGGTAGTTTGCTCCTTTGTTCCTTAGATTTTTTTGAAATTTTTTTGTGTAAAACTTCTATCGATTCTACAAATTTTTTCCCCAGGAGGATCGTGGGATAACGATTATTATTATTTTTTAAAATTTTTTGAAAAAAATTTATTGTAATTTTCCAATCTTAAAATCATTTCTACTGCTCCAATGGTGCGTCTTAGAGGGGTCATTTATAAGACTGACCCCCATTAATTTTTACATTTTAACATTTCTTTGGAACAAACTAATACCCTATCTCCAATTTCTAAGGGGGCTCCCACATAAAACGACATTTTTTAAAATTTGCTCCAACCGCTCTAACTGCCCTTATAATGCTCTTAGAGCAACAAAATGTATGACCGACCCACAAAATTTTTTTAGTCCAAACATTATCTCTAAACGCACCTACCCTCTGTCTTTAAGTGTTAAGGCGGTCAACATACATTTTTTTTTATTTTTTGTAAATTTGTTTTATTTAATCAGCTTCTACCGGTCCAATGGTGCGTCCGAGAGGGGTCATTAGTAAGACCGACCCCCATTTATTTTTACCCTTAAATATTTTTTTAAAACATACCTACGCCCTATCTTCACTCCCTAAGTAGGCTCCCATACAAATAACAGTTGAAGCAAATTTTATAAAAAAAATGACCCCTCTCGGACGCACCATTGGACCGATAGAAGCTGATTAAATAAAGCAAATTTACAAAAAAAAAAAAATTGTATGGGGACCGCCTTAACAGTTAAAGATAGAGGGTAGGTGTGTTCAGAGAAAATGTTTGGACTAAAAAAATATTGTGGCTCGGTCATAAATTTTTTTGGTCTAAGGGCATTATTAGGGCAGTTAGAGCGGTTGGAGCAAATTTTAAAAAATGTCGTTTTGTGTGGGAGCCCCCTTAGAAATTGGAGATAGGGTATTAGTTTGTTCCAGAGAAATGTTAAGACGTAAAAATTAATGGGGGTCGGTCTTAAAAATGACCCCTCTAAGACGCACCATTGGAGCAGTAGAAATGATTTTAAGATAGGAAAATTACAATAAATTTTTTTCAACAAATTTTAAAAAATTGTAATAATCGTTATCCCACGATCCTCCTGGGCAAAAATTTTGTAGAATCGATAGAAATTTTACACAAAAAAATTTCAAAAAAATCGAAGCGTACAAACATTTTCAAAAATGAGATTTAAATTTAAAAATTAAAAATCGCATACTAGAGCGCTTTTAAGAATTTTTTGGGATTTTTTTTTTTTTTAAAGTACGTAAAAAAACAAAAATTTTGAAAAAAAAAAAATTTGAAATTTGGACCATTATTGAAGAAGTTATGAGTAAAAGAAGTTTGAGTAAAGGAACAACCTACCAATTTTTAAAAATTCAATATCTTTTGAACGGGTAATCAAAAAAATCTGAAAATTTACTACGAAGAAGTTTTCGAAGGGTTCTAAAAACTGTAAACAAATTGGGAAAATCTAAAAAAAAAAATTTTCAAAGTGTCCGATTTGACATGGAATGCCCCATATACTTTATGGGGTCTTAGACCAATATTTCACACAGAATGACAAACTTATATATACCCTCTATCACTAGAGTGGTATATAAAAAAATTAATTGTAGTATTTATTTTATAGATTTTTTCTATACGGTACCTCAAAGCAAAATCATGACTCTCAATTTATTTTATTTTACTTTAAACTCAAAATTTTTTAAAAGATTTTCTTTTTTCTTCTTCCTTAAACAAAAAATCAATATTTTTTCTTGTAACTTAAAAAAAAAAACTCCCCAAAGGAAGTCCATCAAATATTTTTTTTTACTTCTTTTATGCAAAATCAAACTTAATTTGAAGTATATAAAAATTTTCATTTTCTTTTTTTGTCGTTTTTCAAATCTTATCCACCATCTTTAATAATTTAAAAAGCACTTTATAATCTGAAAAGAGAATAATTTATGACTTTCAATATTTTCAATGTGATTTGAATTTTGTTTATACTTAACCAAAAAATTTTTATAACAAAGACTAACATTTACAAAAGACTTACTTATATTTTATATTTTTTTTTTTTTGGTTCTTTTGTTGTAAAAAAGAAAAACAGGAAAATCAATGACGCCTTAACTTAAGTAAGGAAACGGAAGTTAAGCAAAAAAAAAAAATTTTTTTTTCTGAAAATAGTCTATAAAATTTATAAAGTGAACAACAAATTTGCGACCTTAACAAATGACTTGTATTAAATATTTAATACTTATGAAAATTTTATGGGGTTTCTTTGGAAGAATATAAGAATATGAAAATAAAGACACAATTTAAAATAATTTTTTTATAAAGGCATTGTGGTATTAAAAATAAAATGTTAATTCATTTTTAGCTTTATGTTTTTTATGACATGAAAGAGTTGCCAATAGTTTGTGGGTTGCCCTTGGTTTTACAATCTTTTCATCTAACCTCATTTACTAATTTCGCACACAACTTTCTTTATAAAAACTTTCCCTTTAACATTTCTTTAAATACCTTTACCGACAAGTCAGCAGTTTTTCACAAATGTTGGTAGTCACCAGGTCTGCAAAATTAGAAATAGCGTTTCTGTGCGCAATTAACGAGTATAAAACGATGGATCTTATCGGATCTGATTTCATCTGATATTATATGAGTGCATCTGATTATATTTATTTGTACCTAATTACATCTTATTAGATGTTGAACTGATGATCAAATACCTGACGTAATTAGATCTCGATTTTGGCATCTCATATATAATTATATGCAATCAGATACGGTCATATGTAAATAGATAAAATACTGATCACATAAGATCAACTCTATTTTTGCACGAGCTGTTACTATGGATAATAATAATAATAAAGGTAACACCGTCCGACAGCTTATATTAAACATGATCCGGATGATGTACCTCTAAATGCAGAGAGTAAAACTGCATTTACAGCGTTTTATTTCGTGATCCTGTTTCCTTTTGAAAGGACTTCAAAGTTTTAAAGGATAACATTTAAAAAAAAAAATATGTTTTATATTTGTACTTGTCTTATTTGCTTCTTGATGGCAAATGAAAGAGCAGAATATTCGCTAATTTTTCCATTTTTTATTTTTTTTTTATTTTTCAACATTAGAAAAAATTATGTGAATGAAAGTCATTTGAAAACTTTTTCAAAATATTTTGTTAAAAATTTTAAATTATATTTATTTATAAAGTTTTAAGTACTTACCTTATTTTTTCCTGATATGTCAAAATAAAAAAAAAATGGAAAAATAGCGGAGATCTTCCTAATTCATTTGACATCTCTAGTGACATCCTAGCACAAAAGTTATCCTCATAAACTTTATAGTCCTTTTAAAGGAAAGAGGTTCACAAAAAGAAAAACTGTAAATGCAGTTTTACTATATTTAATCTCTAGTTTTAGACGTATATTATCCGGTTCGTGTTTAACGACTTTGTAATGAGGATAGAGATTTTTAGTTCTTAATTCGTTTAAGCTACACCCTTTTTTAAAACCATTGCAACTCTCTACCGCATATTAAACATTTATGGAAATTTCTCGGTAATAAAATAGTAACTTAATGTAAATTTTTTGTACATATTTGTATACTCATTCAAAAAATTATTAAAGAAAAATATTTTTTAAAAAAGGATACATATTTATTGCTAAAAGCTTATCATGATTTACTTAGTAAAGTAATAAATCATTCGTAGCGATTTTTCTTAAACATTTTTCTTATGTTTTTACTCCCTTTTAAAGAACAAATTGTTTAGCTATAAAAGTTTATAATAAAAAATCAGTACACTTAAAGAAAAATGTGATACGAAACGCAATTATTTAAGAGTTTACGGAATTAAAAATTAAAATATTTTGTTATTGACCCATCATTCTGATATTAGAAAAAATTTTGTTGAGGAGGAAATATGGGCACTTTGTTTAAATAAAATTTTATATGGAATGAAACTGCAACCTCTTAGATTTTTTTTAATGATAAAGTCGAGGTTGAACAAAAGTGTCTGGCACTTCCGATAAGCCAAAAACTAGAAATTCTGTAATTCTGGTTGTATGCGGAATTGTGTGATTAAAATTTCACAAAAAAATCAATAACAAATATGAAAAAAATCAATGACTCATTGATTGACGCCCAATTTTGGGTCAAAAAATAAAACTTCAATCAGGTGTATAACAAAGAAATATGCAATGAAAACAAAAAAAGTTATTTTTATTCCACAATCCACTTTATTTTCAGCAGGCCCCAAGTTGGGCGCCAATTACGTAGACTTCTAACATTCGTTTACCCAATACCCCAGTAGGAAAACTGACGGATCCTTGAAAGGTCACGTGACATGCATCACAACCCAAAATAACATCTCACAACTTTCCAGGAACATTTTTTGGAACAGATTCCTATTGCAATAGATGCTAGAATAATAACAACAAAATTTTTAATGTAATACATGTAATTTATTTGTAATATATCTGTAATGTCAAACAATAAAATTGTAAATTTACAACTTTTTTGACAAGATAAAACTTACAAGGAACTCTCGTGATTTTACCAAAATTTTTGCTACCTCCTATTTTACGAGAATTCCTAGTAAAAATTACGAGTTTTTTTGTAATTTTACAAGCTTTTTACCACAAAAATTGTAAATTTACAATTTTTTGACGTGATAAAACCTACAACGAATTCTCGTGATTTTACAAGGATTTTTTTTTTTGGAAAATTACCTTGAAAATTTTGAATTTTACATAAAAAAAATTGTCGAATTACAAAACAATGTTAATTTCGATTGACCTAAATAAAAAATGTTTTGTTAAAAAACAAGGAATATTGGTAAAATGGGATTACGACACATTTTCTTGTATTTTGACAAGGTTTTTTTTTTGAGTGTATTCTGAAATATTAAATAGATTCGATCTCAGGATGATATAATGCGTTCTGGACCGATTTTTGGGAACGGAAAATTTAGCTTGGTTTCATAATAAAACAGCTGTCACTTTTGTGAGGAAATATCTAAACCTTGGAATTATCACTTATTTGATGTCAATGGCCCTGTTACTACGGATCATAACGCAGGAAGGTTTTTTCCTGATTATAAGAGCATAACTTAATTTTTTGATATATGTACTGATAAAAAAAATATTTTTATTCAACAAACCACCTTATTTTAATTATTTTAAGCTGGCCCCAAGTTGGGCGCCACTTACGTGAAAAAGACTTCTAGCAATCATTTTCCTAACAACCCAGCGGGAAAATCGACGGACCTTGAAAGGTCACGTGACATGTCGCTCAACCGAAAATAAGCTCTTAGGAACATTTTTTGGAACAGATTCCTATTGCAAAGATGCTGGAATTTGGTCTACGGTAATCACAACAAAATTTTCAATGTAATACAATTTGGAACGAAAATTTCGCTGGATTTCATACTTACTTTTGTTACTTTTGTACGGAAATATCTAAATCGTGGAAT
Organism: Pegoplata infirma; assembly: GCA_963921195.1. Classification (NCBI taxonomy): domain Eukaryota; kingdom Metazoa; phylum Arthropoda; class Insecta; order Diptera; family Anthomyiidae; genus Pegoplata; species Pegoplata infirma. The sequence continues at coordinate 56,833,766 of OY992537.1, read as the reverse complement.
TACCACTTATTAGTTTTTTTTCATCCCCAACAAATATGAATCGAGATTTTAAGAGCACAACTTCTTTAAAAAAAAAAAGGACTGATAATAAAAATACTTATATTTATCCAACAAAACACTTTATTTTCAGCTGGCCCCAAGTTGGGTGCCACTTATGTGGAATATACTTCTAGCATTCATTTTTTTAATACCCATGCAGGAAAATTGACGGATCCTTGAAAGGTCACGTGACATCGAGATTTTAAGAGCTCAACTTCTTTTTTAGCATACCATAGCGCGCATAGCGCTCCAGAATCGCTAGACCAATTGACACCAAACTTGGACAATATATAAATTTTGTATGGTGTAACTTAACTCTTAACTTTAATCCCGATAACTGGCCCTGATGTCGTGAAATTTTTTTTTGTATTTATAGTGCGATTTGGCTCAAATTGACAAAACTTATTTCTTAACCAAAAATTATTTCCTAATAAAATTTAAACCCGCTATATGGCTCTGGCGTGAAGTTGTTTACAAAATCCTTAATTTCAGTGCAATTTTACGGCACTTTAGAATGTATGTTTTCTCATGTGAAAACTGTTAATGTATGAACGTTCCCGAGAGGTGGCGCTATTAGAGATTTGCAGAGCTATTTTATTGAATCTGAGAATGTATGAATTTTTGTTCATGATAATTTGTTTTATTTTCCGGGATAGCTAGCTTTTTTGTAAAAATTTTTAATGATAGAGTTTTTTTTTTAGTTTTTTTTTTGGTAAAAAATACAAAATTTCATTGCATCTTTATCGTGCTTAAATCAACGCTTCAAAAAGTGCTTGAGTCAGCGCTGAAAATGTACATGATTGCACTGCATCTTCATTGCGCTACCAACAAGTGCTCTAAACTGTGACATTGTCCACAAAAATCATGCCTGAAAGGAGTAGGTTTGGAAGTGGTCTTTGGCTCTTGACTCCCTTCCAAATTTTGCTTCCACTTCAGAAAATATCTGCTGGGTAAAAGCATTTTGAATAATTTTTATACCCTCCAACCACAGTATGGGGGTATACTCACTTTGTCACTCCGTGTGTAACGCATCGAAATATCGGTGTAGGCCCCCATAAAGTATATATTTTATTGATCAGTGACTGATTCTAAGACATTCTAGCGATGTCCGTCCGTCCGTCTGTAGAGGACACGATACACTCCAAAATAAAAGTGCTAGACTTCCGAAGTTTGGCACGAATATGTCTTATATTCCTAGGCAGGTTAAGTTCGGAAATGGTATTTTTTGCAGGGGGAAGATGCCCCCTAGCGTACTTCTACTTTCCTCCTCCCGATATCCATATTTCCTTGTCTTATCAATCGACCCCAAGTTGGAAGCCATTTTTGTTTTGAGGTCTCGCTTTTAAAAAAAAAAATTTGTTGATTAAAAGAATTTTATATAGCAATACCATTTCTTTTGGCTGAGTGTGTAAAAATTTGCATAGATTTTTTTTTACAAGTTCAACTAAAGTGTGGAAGGCAAAAAAAAAATATTGTAAAACAAACAGAAAAGTCTATTACGACCAAAAACCATGATAACAAAATGGAAAAAGAACATAAAATTCTTTATAATAAAAAGGAAAAAAAACACACAAAAAAATCTGTAAAATGATTGAAAATTTAATGATGATCCTTTTTGATTTTACGTACACATTTTTTGCACACACTTTTTTTATTTTGTTGGGGGACTCTAACCGTTATACAGATGTGAGTTTTGAATTTTTAAAGTCATGTTTGGGTTAATGACAAACGGCTCATCATGAAATATCTAACGAATTATAACCAGGACCTGTGACTCTAATGTCGCGATTTGATGAAGGGTGATAAATTGACACATTGCGACATATCCAATAATAATTTGGCAATAAACCCACTCATATACATCTTCATATTAAAATGACAGGTCCTGGAGATAATTCGTGAGCGATTTCCCTTAAGGGGGCAATTATGAACTTGGCATGCAATACATTACTTAAAAATAAAAATTCTTCATTTTCAAGAGTAGAAAAAAAAATACTTTTGCGAAATTCACCATCTGATTGCATACTTGGTGTCTTTGTTGTCAATTTAAAAAAAAAAGTTTATTCAAATGTTCTTTTACTTCTAAATATATCAATTGGAATACCTTCCCTCAAAAGAAAAAAATTTTCTATGTTAACAGATATGTATATAGTATCAAAATGTTACTTGTGTATATCTATAGCAGTTAGAATAGATGAGTTGGTAAAATCTTAAGTAAAAGTCATTTAAAATTGCCATAGTTAAATAGAAATCAAATTGCAATCAAACACAATAATCTGATTAGTATGGTTTGTGTTTTTCCTTTTTACAAATCCCTCAAATATTCTCATACATTTCATTAAACATTCAGCAAAATATTTTTTTTTTTGTTTTTAGAATTCTCTATCAAAACTTATTTGAGTTGGCAAATGGATGTTTAATTTAATATCTTTGAATTATTGCTAATTTTTTTTTTGCAATATTTATTCTGTTTTTCAAATTCTTTTTACCATGGCTAAAAAAGTTAATTTTTGTTTGACTTTTATGTATTAGCCTTAAAATCAATCAGTGTCTGGATGGAAAGTAAATAATGAATATTTTATTAAAAAGAAAATATTTATAGCAAACATTTTGGGTCAATATTAGTAACGAGATAATTAGAAATACTTAATTAAATAAAATAATCTGTGAAATGATGTGGGGTCGAATCCTGCTGTCAGGAGTGTTTGGTGGAACTGCTTTTAAAAACCTGTCTTAGCACCTTTTTTATACCCTCCACTCTAGTGATTGAGTACCAAGAGACAAAATTTAACCCCTTTTTATGCCCTCCAACCACAGTATGGGGGAATACTCATTTTGTCAGTCCGTTTGTAACGCATCGAAATATCGGTCGGGGATCCCATAAAGTAAAATGATCCATGATCGATTCTAAGACATTCTGTGAATGTCCGTCCGTCCGTCTGTCTGTAGATGGCACGATACAGTCCAAAATAAAAGAGGTAGCCTCCTGCAATTTGGCATGAATATGTCTTATGGTCCTAGGCAGGTTAAGTTCGTAAATGGGCAAAATCGGGTCAGGGGGAAAAGTTCCCCCTTAAAGAACTGAAAAAATATACTTTTTTTACATGTTTTTTTTTTTGTATTTTTGTTTAATAAATGAAACATTTGTTATATTTATAGGGATGGGAAGGTGCTCTCAAAAGTACTAAAAGTACAATTTTTACCTTTTTTATCCCCCTAAGAATCAACTTCGACAAAAAAGCGTTACATGCTGTTGTTGGAGGGTATACAAATGTCGTTATTCAGAGGTTGATTTAGTTCCTGAAGGGAAAACTACATTTCAAATTTGAAGGATCATTATTTCAGAATTTATAAAAGTACCAGAAGTTCACGTTTTACCTTTTTTATCCCCCTAAGAATCAACTTCGGCGAAAAAGCTAGTAGGATCATTATTTCAAGAAATATAAAAAGTACCAAAAGTACAGATTTTGCCCCTTTTACGACAGTAAGAAACGGAATTTCCAGAATGGTTTTTATAGAAAGATTTCAAGTTTCTAGGATCATTATTTCAGAATTATAAAAAGTACCAAAAGTTCAATTTTTATCTTTTTTCTCCCCCTAAGAATCAACTTCGGCAACAAAGCGTTACATACTTTTGCTGGAGGGTATAAAAATGTCTTTATTCAGACGTTGATTTTTTAGTTCTAGAAGGGAAAACTTTTTTCTGATCCGATTTTGCCCATTTACAAAATTAAACTGTCGGTTGACATAAGACATATTTCTGCCGAACAACAAGGGGGCCAGCTCTTTTATTTTGGACTAAATTGGATCCTATAAATACGAACAGACATACGGTCATTCTTGTAATGTCTAAGAATCGATCATAGATCAATAAAATTTATACTCAATGGGGTCTAAGACCGATATTTCGGTGCAACCATACCGTGGTTGGAGGGTATGAAAACGACAAAAAACACAATGATTTATAATGATTTTCATTTTGAGAGATAGAGATGGCGATCCATGTGGTGCTAAAACCAGCACCATTGTTAACCAATTTTGCAAGTTTTGCTCACCAAGAATTTCTGAAGGCAAATATAATCCATGAACAATATGAAAAAAGATTATTAATACAGAGACTTATATTTATTTCACAGCCATCATTTGTTCGGCAGGTCTCAAACTGGGCGCCATTTTGGTTATGATGCTCAACTTTAAGAACCACATAAGATGTAGGACTGATTTGGCTCAATTTTGCCGTTATTTTAGTTACTAAGTACAGTCTGGTTAATGGCAGCGCCAAGTTGGGAGCCATTTTTGTTACAATGTCCATCATTTGTTCTGCTGGTCCCCAACTGGGCGCTATTTTGGTTATGCGATTCAACTTGGAGGACGTCATAAGATGTAAGACTGCTTTGACGCAATTTTGGCGTAATTTTATTTCCTTGGTCAATTTTGGTTAACGGCGGCCCCAAGTTGGGCGCCATTTTTGTTACAATGTTCAGCTTTGTTAACGTTGTAAGTGGTAGGTTTGGTTACAGGAATCCCGGATAATTTGTGGCTTGTCGGACAAAAACCACAAGAAGATTTGTGCTAAGGAGCTTATTTCCAGTAAGGAGTTGATGGAGCCAATTAACTTTCTCCTGTTCTACTTAAAACACTCCATGTAATTACTACAATTATAAATCTTTTAATTAAAGCTAAAACATTTATTATTGTTACTGTTGTTTTCCTAATATGGGCTGCATTTTTGTTCAGGTTTGTTTACCGGAATGCAGAGTAATTTGTTCGTCGGACAAAAACCACAAGAAAATTTGTGCTAAGGAGCTTATTACCAGTATGGAATTGATGGAGCCGAATAACTTTATTCTGTTCTACTTAAAACATTCCATGTAATTACTAAATTTATAAATCTTTTAATTAAAGCTAAAACATTTATTATTGTTAAATAATTAAAAAAAAACATCTAAAAAACGATTATCAATTTCGAAACTTATATTTATTTTCAATCACCAGTGGTTCTAATTAAGAACTTCTGAAGCTTCCAAGCAGCGCTCCATTTTGGTTATGAGATTAAACTAAGTAATAGCGTTATTAGATGTAGCACTGCATTGACCAAATTTGTGATTCATTTTGTTTACGATGTCAGTTTGTTTAATGTTGGCCCCAAGGTGGGCGCCATTTTTGTAACAACCTCCAGCGGTGTTAACGGCATAACTGACAGAACTATGCCAAGATAAAAGTGGTCAAGTTTGGTTACCAGCCTGTCGCATAATTTTAGGCTCGTTGGACAAACCACGAGAATGTTTAGTGCCAAAGAGCTTTTTGTCAGTATGGAGTGGATCGAGCCGATTAACTTTATTCTGTTCTACTTAAAACACTCCATTAAGAAATGCTAACAATTTTTTGCTAGGTTATAAAATGTTTTCCATTTGATTCTTATACATTTTTTTTCACGCTTTTAAAATGCGTGACAATACCAAATGTGACACCTTAAAGTTGCTACAATGACTTTTTCATTTCAGTTCCTTTTTTTTATGTTTTTGATAAATGACTTTAAATTGTTCAAAAACAGTCACATACAATTGTTTCCACAGAGATAAATAAATGGAAACCATGGAAATAAGTCACAAAGAGAAAGTTTTAGAACTTTTTTTTTTGTCATTCATTTCTACAAAAAAAAGGCAAAAGTTTATTTAATTTGGAAACGATTCCTTTTTTCCCATTTTCGTGTTGCTTCAAAGACAGCATATGTGGGGTCATAAACAAGGGATCATTTGAAAATGTTTGAAAGGCATTTATCTACTCCTTATTTACTAATTTCAAGAAAGCATTAATAACAATTTAAAACGTATACATGGCTTAAGAATGATATAACTTTTTTTGTTTTGGTTTAGCAAATCATATCACGTCCTTGGAGCTCAAGCGACTGAAGCAAGGAAAAGTTTATTTAGTGGAAATTAAAGTAAAATATATGTTTTGAAGAAAGGAAGTGCTGGAAATTAGTTTTTTTTTTTTTAAAGAAAAGGAAAAGGTTTGAGATGATAAGTCGAAATTTTATAACTTCCAAAGAAAGCGGAAAGAATCACCGATCGTTGAAGTATTTGATTATGTGTTTCTTGGAAACGTTTGTTTAGAAAAATCTTATTTGCAATCTCTATAAATTTGTTCTTCAAACAGACTACAGACGCCTTTAAAATATAGGTCTTTTGTAGCGAAGTAATCAATAACTTTTTTTTTCGTAAATCTCGCATACATTTATTAGTATAATTGACATTATTAATCGTTTTACGTCCAAAACCAATTAAATTACCCTGATATTTCTGTTTTTAAATACCACTACACCACTTCTTTATCAAAGCTCCTCTACAATTAGCATTGATTTCCTGATTATCACTTTTAGAAAAATGAAAAAAAAATTATACACACAAAAAAAAACAGCATGAACTATCATATGACATTTACAAATGCATAATAAATCTCAGCACCAGACTATAAAAAGAACTCCAAATCAAACGTTTATGTCTTTTAAATAAAAAATTTTAGCTACACCATTTCCAATATGAAAATGTGCTGGGTTAGGTTATAAGTGGCTGCTGACGTTAAACGTAAGCACACATAGACTCTGAGGTCCGCTGTAATACCACGAAATCGTAATAGGCTCCCCTACTAGTCCGCGCCGTTAAACCGATTTGAGCTCCTTATGAAACTTCTTAGATATAAAATTTTGACTTCCGACAAATCAGAAAAATCGTGCAGCTCCCTAGATCCCAGTGATGCAAGTGTCTGACCAGAAGTGCCGGACAGTGGCAGATGAAGTGTTTGATAGTTTCCAACTCCTCCTCATTCCTGAAATGCCGGCTTAAGTCAATTGACGGTACATTTAACCGTTCGTCATCCTTTCCTAAAAGACAGTGTCCTGTAACTACTGCAATCACCGTCAAAATCTCTTCTTAAGGGAAAGCCAAATCCGTCGAGTAGTATCACACATCCATTCATGTGCCCATCTCTGATTAGTCTCCGTCGCTAAACAACGCCTTAGCTTTTGCTTGCAAGTTTCTAGAGGCATACCAACACATTCCAATTCTGTTGGACCCTCTAAGGTAGTTCCCAGTCTTGTAAGCTCCTCAGCTTTACGATTCCCTGGAATGTCTCTATGCCCTGGGACCCACATGAGTCACATGTCAAACTGCTTGGCCATCTAATTTGAAGACGTGCGGCAGTTAAGGACAGACATTGACTTGACCGTGGCTTGACTGTCAAAATAGATGTTGACTGCGGTTGTAGACACGACATTGCAACTTAACCAATCAGCCACTTCTTTTATTGGCAGAATTTCTGCCTGGTAAACATTGCTCTTCCGAGTATACTCTAAAGCCAACTTGCTTGTAAAGCTTCGATGTATTTGTGCAAAAATTATGGAATCTCCACTAACCGGAATGCCCCTCATCCAAGACTCTTTGGATGGTAGTAGCAAAGTGACGCTCAAAAAGGTTCAAAGAGAGAGCGCATTCCATATTTTGTGGTATTGTTATTTTCTTCAATATTACACTATGGCCACTCGCTGCTCTTCCAGTGCAATGTGCTATTCAGTCGAATTTCCGACGTAGCGCACACTGCTGACCCAATATCTCCAATGGTATCAGGTGAAGGAGGATTTCTAATGCAGCCGTAGGTTTAGTACGAAGAGCACCAGTGATACACATCGACACCATTCTCTGTACTCTTGTAATAAAGACACTGTTCCCCTTTGTCTCTAAAGCAGGCAACCAGAAAATAATTCCTTACCGCATCGTAGCTTTTCCCACCCATTTTTCAATCGCCATAGAATTCAACTTTCTATTTAGAAATACTCCAAGATACTTGGTTACAACTGAGAAGGCGATTTCATTGCTGTCCAGAGATTTTAGTGCCTTCGAGAGTAAACACGATAAGCCCTGTTTTACTTGGAATAGCTCCCAGACCACAGCCTTGGTGATTTAGACAGATCTTTCAGAGAACCCTGAAGAATATCCCTCAATGTTGGCAGGTGCTTTCCCTGTACCGCTATCGCAAACGGTGGTTGGCGAACTACATGGCTGGGAGGCAGCCATATGTAGAGTTTAGAGGTTCCAGGTCGGAATTAAGGAGAAATAAACAAGGTGATTCATCTTGTGCAATACCTATATCTCCAAAATCCCGGACTCCAGGACAGAAACTGATATCCGCCGATGACTGCACAATTTTGTGCACAGGCAGGCATATTGAAGCCTTGGAGGAACGGAGCTTAACGGCTATCTTTCAACCATGAATAACTTTTTACTACATAGGAACATCGAGCTCACGACACCCAAGTCGACGGCCACGCTCTTCACCACGTGGTTACCAGGGAACTCAATATCTACATAAAAGGACAGAGAGTTTCCATGGTGAAAAACCCCAATTTTCTTGAGGTTCACTTTGATAGCCTCTTTACGTTCGCAAGAATGAATGGACCTCAGAGTCTACGTGTGTTGACGTAAAACGTCAGCAGCCACTTACAACCTACGTTCGCGAGGCATGCTGAAGTGGTGACCAGGCGAGTGAAAGGAAGAAACTCCATTTTGAAAGCGCTGACGGGCAGCCCCGGGGGTAAAGATAAGGAGACGATCTTGAAGACATACAAAGCCATAGGTCGTCACCTTATCGACTATGCCTCCTCGGTATGGTCGCCGTCCATTAGCGGCACACAATAGAGAAAACTCCCAACGACGCAGAACACGGCCCTCAGAGTGGTAACTGGGTGTTATTCTATAGCATCCGAAGACCACATACATAAGGAGATCAAAATTCTGCCCGTTCGGAGCCAGTGCTTCCTGATCACTCGTCAATTTGTATTTGGATGTTATATGACCGAGCACCCCAACCATGCAAGCGTCGTAGGTGCGTCAACACCAGAGTTGAGACAGGTGAGGTCTGTCCTACGTTCCTAGAAATCGTCCCTAGGTCACCTCACTAACCTTGAGCAGAGTGGCAACTTAAAAGAGGCGCAGGCCCGTCTCCATTCCGAGATCGTCTCTGAGTCCATTTGGAGGATGAGAGACAATTTCCCCTTTCCGAATCCAAAATGTCCCAAGGAAGCGGCGAAAGAACAACTCCCTGTCGAGTGCCCATTTTGACAAATTAAGATATGACAGATGTTTCTAATACTGACGCTTCAAATTCTGGTATACTTCCATTTTAAATGAATATACGACTAGTTCATGCATTCCGTTTACAGATCATACTGCATATAGGCTATATAGTCCGACAATTGCTGCATCTCAACCGGGATTATACCATCAGGTCCAGAAAATGCGCTAAGTCTAAATATTTAAAAAAAACAAATGAGAGTGTTAAATTCGGCTGTGCCGAATCTGTTATACCCTCCAACATGTTAAAAAAAAATCCCGTGGCGTTTTTTTTTTTGGGAGGGGGCTTTGATGGGGGCTGTGGGGGACAACTCCCTCTCTCCAAAAATGTTTACTAGTTCATTTATTATGCTTTCTGCTCTAAAGTTTTACAATTTTATTATTATTTAAACAATTTTTTTTATAACCACGCCCTAAAAAGGGGGGCGGACAAAAAAATACTAAATTTTTTAGTTCTCCCGATTCAAGTGCGGGACTTTAAACTTCTTCTTGCATAAACATGTTTTATTTGTTTAAGAAAAATATAAAAAAACACTTAAAAACATACTGTTTTTCATGGGTTGGTTTAGTTCCTTAAGGGGGAACTTTTTTCCCCCTGGTCCGATTTCGCCAATTTACGAACTTATTCTGCCTAGGAACATGAGACATATACGTGTCAAATTTCAGGAGGATAGCTCTTTTATTTTGGACTGTATCGTGCCATCTACAGACAGACGGACGGATGGACATTCACAGAATGTCTTAGAACCCATCATGGATCAATAATATATATACTTTATGGGGTCCCCGACCGATATTTCGATGCGTTACAAACGGAATGACAAAGTGAGTATACCCCCATACTGTGGTTGGAGGGTATAAAAACTGAATTTTTAATGCAGTAGAGTGGATTAAGAAAATTATATTCATCACAGAAAAAAAATTCTGATATTTCGCTTTTATTTGTTGTTAAGCAATGATATGTAAAATCAAATTTACAAAATTTTCACATTTTTGTGAATATTTTGATCGATTTTACAAAAATTCAACGCAAACCTAATCAGAAAGATTTCATAATTATATGACAAGCTTCAGGAGCATCAGATAGAAAGAAGTGCTAAGTTCAATATGTTAAACCAAATGTGCTAAGTCTAGTTCAAATTTACAAAATATTCACATAATTGTGAATATTTTTACCGATTTTACTAAAATTCAACTCAAGTTTGAGTTGACCAGAAAGACTTTATAGTAATATGCCAAGCTTCAAAAGCATCAGAGATGTCTTTCTATAATTACCCAGTCAGAAAAATACAAACGGGCCAACGTTGGAATGAAGTTTGCGGCGACGGTACCAACGTTGGCATATCATACCCGTTTCTAAGTCTACGACGTCATTTCGAAGTTGAAATGATAACAGTGGCCAACGATCGCTTGACTTTTGTTTTGACGTTGGGTTAACATTGATTTTACAAATTTACGACATTGGATTTAACTTTTGCTTAGGGATGGATTGAAAATCTCGATGTAGTGCCTTTTAGTTATCATTTTGTACAAATTGGTTGAAAAAGCAACTACTTAAGTGTTCACTTAGATTAAAGAGTTGAAGTCTATGTAAATCAAAAACTTTTTTTAAAAAATAAAAATGTTAAACTTTTAAATTATAATCTATAGTGTAGTGTTTTATGTAAACACAAAGTTGTGCCAACACAATATTTTTAGTAAAACGGTTTTACATTATACAATGTTGTATTTTTGGCTAGCCCGATATTGTACCAACACAAAATTTTTGGTACGGTTGGCAATTTCTGACTGGGTAGCTTGTTTTCAACAAACAGATGGACGAACGAAAGTAAGGATGGACATCACTAGATTTTTTGTAAAATCGTTTGGGATTCATGAAAATATATACTTTATGGGGTCCTATTTTTCGATGTTTTACCAACTGCATGACATTTTGTATACTCCTCTATCACTAGAATGAAGAATATAAAATAAAAATCTGAGACAAATCTTACTTACAATTTTAAATGGTGTCCTATAAACTTTAACAAAATATTTCAAACACAATTTAATTGAATTTTCGTATCATGTACTGCAAAAGTAGTAGTAGTAGTACGATGCAATGAAGTATAAAACTAACAAAATTCATAAAATTGGAAATAGATCATTAGTCATATTTTTCTACAATATTCTGTTTGCTGCTGAGCTGTTGCTAAACTAAATGAAACATATGGTTGGTATTATGATGGAGTTCCCTGGAAATAATAATTTTAATAAATGATCTTTTAAATAATGATTCTTTTTTTTAGATTTTTTTTTCTTTGAGAACCACACACACTGTTGATAAATCAAGAACTGAAATCATATTTAATTATTTTGACAGCATATTTTGATGAGATTTTTCCTGTCCCTGGTGGAAGTTTTCAGTTTTTGATTTTTTGTTTTTTTTGGGAGGGGAAAATGATAGAGAACAGCTATCATTTGATATATTAAGCTTTATAGAAAAAAAAAATAAAATAACGCGATAAAGAAACAATTAAAAAATCTCCAACTGTGTTTAACAAAATAATTACTTAAACGTTTTAGTTTAATTTTGTATTGAAGTCAATACACAGAGAAGATTTATTTTACAGTTAAGGGCAAAAGTTGGCATGCACCAGGAGGGGGTTTTTACATCTTCATATTGTCTACAAATTTTATACTCCTGAAAAACAAAAGTTTTTGAAAAGAAATTATTGATAAAAAATATATGGGGCATTCTATGTCAAATCGAAAACTTTGAAATTTTTTTTTGTTTAGATTTTCCCAATTCGTTTACAGTTTTTAGTACCCTTCGACAACTCCTTCGCGGTAAATTTTCAGATTTTTTTGATGACCCGTTCAAAAGATATAGAATTTTTAAAAATTGGTAGTTTGTCCCTTTACTCAAAATTCTTTTACTAATAACTTCTTCAATAATGGTCCAAATTTCAATTTTATTTTTCTCAAAATTTTCGTTTTTTTATGTACTCTTTAAAACAAAATCCCAAAAAATTCTTAAAAGCGCTCTAGTATGCGATTTTTAAGTTTTAAAATTTAAATCTCATTTTTGAAAATGTTTGTACTCTTCGATTTTTTTTGAAATTTTTTTGTGTTAAACTTCTATTGATTCTAAAAACAATTACACAGTGATACAAAATCGAACTTTCGGAATCGGAATGGGATGAAACCAAAAGCAAATGAAAGCTGACGTTTTCCATAACAAAACCCTCAAGGCCTTTTTTTAGGTCAGAGCTAGATTTTATTTTTTTTTTATTTTACACGCATTTAAAGTTGGTGATTTTAAAGCATTTAAAGTTTTTGTGTACTAAACATGTCCTACTTTAAAGGCCCGTGGTTGTGCCCTTATTGAACAAGTAGGGTCCAGTTTCCAAACTTAAGCTCAAAATTACTTCAGCTATGACTGGTATGAATTTTGCTGCAATCGGTCCAGTACCTATTTACTGAATAGCCAAATTATTAAAATAATCCACTGTACACCGTTGCGTATGATTGTTATTTAAAGGCAATTATTAATATAAAACACTGGACACCGTTGCGTATGATTGTTATTTAAATGCAATTACAATATTAATCATTCGCCACTAATACAAATTTCAAGCATTTATTATTATAATTATAATAAAAGTGCACTAACTTCAAATGCGTGTAAAAAAAAATCTAGCTCTGAACTGAAAAAAAGCCTTAAGGGGTTTGTTATGGAATATGTCAACTTTCATTTGCTTTTGGTTTTATCCCATTCCGATTTTGGGTGTTGCACAGTGTTATTACTATTTTTTAAAATTTTTTAAAAAAAATTTATTGTAATTTTCCAATCTTAAATTCATTTCTACTGTTCCAATGGTGCTTCATAGAGAGGTCATTTATAAGACCGACCCCCATTAATTTTTACGTCTTAACATTTCTTTGGAACAAGCTAATACCCTATCTCCAATTTCTAAAGGGGCTCCCACACAAAACGACATGTTTTAAAATTTTCTCCAACCGCTCTAACTGCCCTAATAGTGCCCTTAGAGCAACAAAATGTATAACCGGCCCACAATATTTTTTTAGTCCAAACATTTTCTGTCAACACACATACCCTCTATCTCTAATTGTTAAGGCGGTCCCATACATTTTTTTTTTGTAAATTTGTTTTATTTAATCAGCTCTACCGGTCCAATGATGTGTCCGAGTCGGGTCATTAGTGAGACCGACCCCCATTCATTTTTATCCTCCAACATTTTTGTAAAACATACCACAGCCCTATCTCCACTCGCTAAGTAGGCTTCCATTCAAAATTACATTTTTATAAAATTTGCTCCAACTGTTATTTGTATGGGAGCCTACTTAGGGAGTGGAGATAGGGCGTAAGTATGTTTTACAAAAATGTTGAAGGGTAAAAATAATTGGGGGTCGGTCTCATCAATGATCTCTCTCGGACGCACCATTAGACCGGTAGAAGCTGATTAAATAAAAAAAATTTACAAAAAATAAAAAAAATTGTATGGGGACCGCCTTAACAGTTAAAGATAGAGGGTAGGTGTGTTCATAGAAAATGTTTGGACTAAAAAAATATTGTGGGTCGGTCATACAGTTTGTTGCTCTAAGGCAATGGTGCCCAAACTCTTGTTAAAGATCAACGAAGACACACACACACAATATAAACGACAACGAAACTTACAACAGAGAGCGTAAAAAACAAAAAAAATCTATTTTTGGGCACCGCTGCTCTAAGGACACTATTAGGGCAGTTAGAGCGAATGGAGCAAATTTTAAAAAATATCGTTTTGTGTGGGAGCCACCTTAGAAATTGGAGATAGGGTATTAGTTTGTTCCAAAGAAATGTTAAGACGTAAAAATTAATGGGGGTCGGTCTTTTAAACGATTCCTCTATGACGCACCATTGGAGCAGTAGAAATGATTTTAAGATTGGAAAATTACAACAAATTTGTTTCAAAAAATTTTAAAAAATAGTACTAATCGTTATCCCACGATCCTGGGCAAAAAATTTGTAGATTCGATGGAAGTTTTACACAAAAAAAATTAAAAAAAAAAATCGAAGAGTACAAACATTTTCAAAAATTAGATTTAAATTTTAAAACTCAAAAATTTTATACTAGAGCGCTTTTAAGAATTTTTTTGGGATTTTTTTTTAAAAGTACATAAGAAAACAAAAACTTTGAAAAAATAAATTTGAAATTTGGACCATTATTGAAGAAGTTATGAGTAAAAGAAGTTTGAGTAAAGGAACAAACTACCAATTTTTAAAAATTCGATATCTTTTGAACGGGTCATCAAAAAAATCTGAGAACTTACCACGAAAAAGTATTCGAAGGGTAATAAAAACTGTAAACAAATTGGGAAAATCTAAAAAAAAAAATTTCAAAGTGTCCGCTTTGGCATGGAATGCCCCATTTACTTTATAGGGTCCCAGTTCGATATTTCGATGAGTTAAAACATTATAGTTCAATACTTTTACTAGGGGGGCCCCCGTAGGCTAGTTGGAAGCGTGCTAGCCTTTCAACGTGGGGGTCGTGGGTTCGATTCCCACCAGAACCCTTGGTTTTTTTCGCTACAACGAGACGACGGTCATTGTTACCAGTTCTCGGTTAGGTGGAATTAATTAAAAATGAGTTGTAAATAAATTGAAAGAATAAATAAAAAATAATTGATCATGTGATCAAACTATTATTACTTTTACTTTTTGTCTTTCACTGTTAAACTTTCATTGATAAATTAATTTTTATATGTCTTTAAAAAAACAAATATTGTCATGGTCTATCATTAGCTGGCTTCTTGTGAGCTGCAATACCCCTATAAATAACTCATAAGTACGTGTTTCAATAAGAACATTGATGATACTTAGAGGGTTACAAAAAATGATTCTCTAGGGCTCTTAAATTTCGTTATGGTTGTCGCCTTTCGTTGTTAAAAAGGGGCTACTTGTAAATTAGGCATAATCTTCAAAATATAACGTCAGAAAAATGACTTTTCGACGTGCTTGACTGATTTTTAGTAATATGCAATAGTAAATTAATTATATTGGGTTGGACACACAAAGCAGTCATTGTTTATTAGTTTAAATATTCCCATAATTTTGGTTTTTAATTTATTTTTCAACATTTTGTTATATTTATTTTTTTTTTACTCTACTTAAATATGTTTTTATAAATTTCATTTAAAAATTATGAATTTTTAACTGCCATAAATTTTTTGTTTTTTTTAATGGAATTTCCATCTTAAGTTTCTTTCTCTCTGCATATTTATTAGAAAAATAAATTTCAACTTTTACTTTGTAAATAATAGTCTCAACATTAAATAAAGTAAAAAGAAAACACCCAATGACAAACGATAATTACCTTTTTTTATATGTTGTCATGAGGACTAAAATTAAACATTTACATTCATTGAAATGAGAGTAAAAACACTGGAAAAATAATGTTAAGGTGGGTAGACACGTTCAGTAATACTGCACAATTTACAGTGTTGGTCAAACAAATTGATGGGGTATGTTTAAAATGGATGATTGTGTAGTATATTTACAAGTTTAAATTATTATATTCTGTTTTAATTTTTAAAATAATAAAAATTCTGTCCTATATATTGTTAGACTTTATATTTTATAACTGAAGTTTTATTTATTTCGGTTTGAGTCCATATTAATTATTTTTGAGAAATAATTATTTTGTTGTACAATGAAAAAATCTGAAAAAATTAATTGACAACACAGCCTAAGTGGAGATGTCGACAGCTTTCGGAAGAAGCCACCCTTCCTTCGTCAGCACTCTTCGAGTGCTGGTACAATGCAATTTAGTAATATTTCTAAGAATTAGAAATACGAAATATAAATTCAAACCTAACGGACATTTTTCAAGACTTGAAAAGTCCTCTAAGGGTTGCAACTCTGCGAAAATCTACTACAGTGTAAGAAATTACAACTGTGTTAGAAAAAGTTAAAAATGGATTCATTAAGTTCGTGCTAAACGTAACATATGGGTAATAAAATGTGATATAATTCCCGTCATCTTTTTCACCTTAATGTACGTTTAAATAGCTGATCTTAATCTTACACCTTTACAGTGACAATCGAAGAGTGCTGACGATGGAAGGTTGGCTTCTTCCGAAAGCTGTCGACATATCCACTTAGCCTGTGTTGTCAATTAATTTTTTCAGATTTTCTCATTGTACAACAAAATAATTATTTCTCAGAAATAATTAATATGAACTCAAACCGAAATAAATAAAACTTCAATAATAAAAATTATTTATTATTCGACCTATAAATTCTCTTGAGTAAGAATACTCCAGCTCAAGGTCACGTTTCTTTACTTATTATTACGATGATATTGAGCGTGTTCAGCAGAGAAACCTGCTACTCAGCAGTTGAGATGTAGCATGTTTTGATTAGTTGATTCTGCTGAACGCAATTTTTTATGAATGTTTTAAAATATTGGAATTAATGATTGTTCTTTTTTTATTTTCATTTATTTTATCTGTGGAAATTATTTTTTCATGATATTTTTGTTAATTTCCTTAAATAACGTAAAAAAAAAGAAATAATTTCAATAAAACAGCTTATTTATCAGTTTGTGATCAAATGTAGCATAATTTTTTAACGCTACCAGTGATGAGTAGCGCTCACTCAACATGTTGACTGAAATGTCAAAAATTAAACCGTTCAGCAGAATGTTGAGGAGCAGCTGGGTAGCAGCTTTCTCTGCTGAACGTACCCATTGTCAAAGTAAAAAATTTTCAAGGAACTATTTATAAAGTTTGTTTTAAATCGGTTGTTATGGTCTTTTTGCAAGACTTACTCGACATGTGTTCCGGAATTTGTCAAATTCTATTGTCAAGAGTATTTAGCAAATTGACAATCGTTAGTGGCAAAACATAAACTTCATATGTAAATAGACATAATGAAAATTTGTGTACTAAATTTAGAGCTGTATTATGTTGTGTTTTTAGTACATAAATTCTTCTTATGTCTATTTACATACGATTATAAGACTTTATGTTTTGCCACTAACGATTGTCAATTTGCTAAATACTCTTGACAATGGAATTTGACAAATTCCGAAACACTTGTCGAGTAAGTCTTGCAAAATGACAATAGCAATCAAACAAAATTTATTAATAGTTTCTTGAAAATTGTTACTTTGAAAAAATCATCGTAATAATTAGTAAAGTAACGTGACCTCGAGCTGGAGTAAACTTTCTCGTTAGATTTTTATGCAAATTTTTCTATAAAGAGTTGTAATATTTTTATTACACGTTGATATCAACCAATGGTAATTAAATTTCAATGGTAATGAAAAGTTCCCATCTATGGTTGCTTCGTGTTTGTACCGGTTGATTTTCGAAACATAGGCCAATACCTTTAAAATACCGTTTGAAATGGTATTTATAACGGTATTGGGCAACCGTTACAAACACGAAGTGACAAATCAAAAAGAAGAATTTCATGATCGCTTTTAAAATCTTTAGGTTGCGGTAAAATAGATAAATAAAGTTGTTCTAGGAGGGTATCGTTTACCAACCTTGGTAAAAACCTTTTTACATAGTTTTTTTATCAACTGATATAAGCGCCATTTCCTTTATAAAATGTGTCCTTTCGTGTGTCGCTCAATAATGTCCGATCGGGGTTTCATTGCCGGTTATAAAAAATTCCACATAAAAAAAAGCTCAGATATTATGTCCCATTTCTGAAATCCTCCCCTACCGATTCTTTATTTAATTTATTTGTAGTCATTTCAATTAAATTTGACAAAAATGGCAGTTTTTTCCTAAGTTCAAGAAATTAAAAAAAAAAACTCATAAAATTTCTTTCCCTTAACCCTTTCATTGAGCTTGAGATAATCTTTTATTTAAAACTAATTTGGCCAAAGCCGATCAATTTAACTTGTGAAGCCCTTTGACCAAAAACTCTAAATTTGATCGAAGAGCGCCATGGGTTAAATGGTCTGATTTGGCTCAAATTGAGTTTAAATGAAAGTTTGTCTCCATCTCTATATAGTAGTTAAAGAAAACAAAATTTTGAGATGGAAAAAACCGTAATTTTTGGAAATTTTTGACAAATTTCAAATGGCGATTACTCGAAAACTGCTCGACTGATTACAGATATTTTTGATATTCGTATTCAGCATGAAAAGTTAATAAAAATAATGTATCGCGAGATCTTTTACTTTTTATTAGTCAATAATCCAAATTTTTCGCAGGGCGCCACGGGTTAAAATAATAGACTTGGCTCAAATTAAGTTTGAATAAAAGACTGCGTCAAGCTCTATGAAAGGGTCAGGGATAAGAAATTTTCAGATTTTTTTTTTTTTAAATTTAGAACGTAGGAAAAACCGTCATTTTTGGAAAGTTTCAAATAGCGATATCTCGAAAACCGTTCGGCCAATTTTAAAATTTTTTAATATTCGTGTTAAGCGGATCAAAATTATTAAGTACGAGGTGTCGCATGACTTAGTTTTCTTATTTTTTTTTTTTTTAATTTTCAAAAATCCAAATCTTTGATCGCCACGGGTTAATTTAATTCGATTGACCTCAAATTTGTACCACATAAGTTTTAGGCCTAGGATAATAAAAAATTGTCCTGGCGTTCAAAATCAGACGAAAAGCTTTTTTGCCACTCCAGTGAAGCATATTTGATTAAGAATCTCAAAAAATATTTTGATTGACAAAAAAATCGGTCAAAAAAAGAACACACAGAAAATAAATTAGCCAATATCAAACTGAAACTCAGTTATTATATATATGTCCTTTATTTATTTAAATATGAACAGTACTTATACCTTAATATAACAAGTATATACGTAAATATAATGGTCACGAAGAACATAGGGCGTTAACGAATTCTCTCCAACTATTTCTGTCTCTTTCAAGTAGTTTGATTTGATTCCAAGTTGTTTGTGCTGATTCAAGTTCCTTTCTTGTGCAACGTATCCATGTGTTGCGAGGTCGTCCTTGCCGGCGTTGATCTTGAGGATTCCAATCAAGAGCTTCTCTAGCAATATCGTTTTGTGGTCTTTTAAGAATATGACCAATCCAAGTTCATTTTCGTCTTCGTCCAATTCGACCAGCCTGCAGTCAAAGATCTTTATTGGATATCCAATTTGGCCAAAAGATATTTAATATTTGCCTTAAACATCGATTTATAAACGTTTGGATCTTTCCTAGAGTAAGCTTCGTGTAGCTCCATGTAGTACATCCATATAACAAAACTGATTTTACGCTACAGTTGAATATACGTAATTTAGTCTTTTTTGAGATGTTCCTAGCGCGCCGGACTTTGTGTAGTTTGAGAAAAGCGGTGCGTGCTTTATTAATACGATCATTAATATCAGCTTCCGATCCACCAATTTTGGTTATTTTACAACCGAGGTAGTTGAAGGTGTCTACATCTCAGTTATTGCAACCAAAAAATAATTCATTAAAAAAATTTATGGAAAAAAATATTCAAAGGAAAAAAAACAAAATTTTATGAAAAAAATTGTTGGAAAAAACAATTGAAACAAAAAAACATTTGATGAAAAAAAAAAAATTGAAAAAATTTTTTTTGAAAAAACATGTTAATGAAAAAAATTTTTTTTTGTTGAAAAATAATTCTCCAACGTTTTATTTACCAGCAGCAGTTGAATTACACTATGCAACAAAAAAATACTTTTTGAAAAACACAAGAAATTAACAATATAGGTTCGATTATCCTACCAAAAGGCAAAGATTTAGAAAAGCAGTGGGACCCTCAAAATATGGTGTCATCAGTTTTTGCCCAACAGCTTAGAGTTGGTGCTTTCGCTTAAGTATATTCCGCAAAAATGTAGCTTAAAGTCCGCGAAATTCATTGAACATTTCATGAAAAAAAAAAGAATTCCTGAACTTTTTTTGAAAATATATAGTTTTTTAACTGAAGTTTTTATTTATTTCGGTTTGAGTCCATATTAATTATTTCTGAGAAATAATTATTTTTGTTGTACAATGAGAAAATCTGAAAAAAAATAATTGACAACACAGGCTAAGTGGAGATGTCGACAGCTTTCGGAAGAAGCCACCCTTCCTTCACCTATACCTACAGTGACAATCGAAGAGTGCTGACGAAGGAAGGGTGGCTTCTTCCGAAAGCTGTCGACATCTCCACTTAGCCTGTGTTGTCAATTAATTTTTTTCAGATTTTCTCATTGTACAACAAAAATAATTATTTCTCAGAAATAATTAATATGGACTCAAACCGAAATAAATAAAAACTTCAGTTATAAAATATAAAGTCCAACAATATATAAAAAACAGAATTAAAACTCAACTCATAAGGTACAATGCAATTTAGTAATATTTCTAAGAATTAGAAATACGAAATATAAATTCAAACCTAACGGACATTTTTCAAGACTTGAAAAGTCCTACTAAGGGTTGCAACTCTGAGAAAATCTACTACAGTGTAAGAAATTACAACTGTGCTGGAAAAAGTTAAAAATAGATTCATTAATTTCGTGCTAAACGTAACATATGGGTAATGAAATGTGATATAATTCCCGTCATCTTTTTCGCCTTAATGTACGTTTAAATAGCTGATCTTAATCTTACACACCTACAGTGACAATCGAAGAGTGCTGACGAAGAAAGGGTGGCTTCTTCCGAAAGCTGTCGACATCTCCACTTAGCCTGTGTTGTCAATTATTTTTTTTCAGATTTTCTCATTGTGCAACAAAAATAATTATTTCTCAGAAATAATTAATATGGACTCAAACCGAAATAAATAAAAACTTCAGTTATAAAATATAAAGTCCAACAATATATAAAAAACAGAATTAAAAATATATAGTTTTTTCACATTTTTCAGCATAACTTACAGGGACTGTTGATTTTCCCCTAATAATGTTTGACAAAATTGTAGCCACGGTCAAGTGAAAAAACTCTTGTGAACATACTAAAACAATCTGAATGTGTTTAGGCACCCTAATTAGCTGTTGAAGACCACTCCGTGCCTTAAAATTGGTCGATAAAAAAATCTACAAAAAGCCCCACAACCACCCCGCAATCAAGTTATAAAATGCAAGACTGACCCCTATTAGTTTTACCCTAACATTTTTTGCAAACATACCTAAGCACTGGCTCTACTCCTTAAGAGGGCTTCCATACAAATATTAGAATTTTATAAAACTGCTCTTACTGCCTCTAAAGTGCCCCGATAGGAGGCAAATGTATATATATATATGGGCTATTTCACGTCAACGGGAGACCCCCCCGCCCCCAAAATTCTATTGGTCGTAGAGAGTTGTATTATGGCTTAAAATTTAGCAAATGATCTCTACTTTTGAAAGCTGAGTGGCGGAAGTTGAACCCAATGGTAAGTGAGCCAATATGGCGGCGCGAATCGGGATACCCCGATCGGGATATGCTAAAAACTAATGAAGGAGTTGTCGGATTTTTCTGAAATTTGTTATCAGGGGGTATATTGGGACGCTTATTTCAAATTTTCATTTAGATTTCCAAAATTCGAAATGGCGGATCAAATATGGCGGATGATTTTTTCAAGGTTTTCGCGTTCAAATAAAACTCGGTTTCCGGGTGTATTATGGGTCACTAAACACGATTCTGAATTTAGATTTCCAAAATTCAAAATGGCGGATCCAATATGGCGTTTTTTTATTTGTTTTTAATTTCGATTTTCTTGAAACTTGGTATCCGGGGGCTATTTGGGACGCTGATTTCGAATTTTTATTCAGATTTTAAAAATTCAAAATGGCGGACTCAATATGGCGGATGGTTTTTTTTAAGTTGTCGCATTAAAATAAAACTCGGTTCCCGGGTGTATTAGGGGTCACTAAACACGATTCTGAATTGTGATTTCCAAAATTCAAAATGGCGGATTCAATATGACGTTTATTGTTTTTTTTTTAATTTCGATTTCCTTGAAACTTGTTATGCGGGAGTTATTTGGGACGCTTATTTAAAATTTTTATTCAGATTTCAAAAATTCAAAATGGCGGAACCAATATGGCAGATGACTTTTTTTTTTAAATTGTCGCATGTAAGTTAAACTCGATACCCGGGAGTTTTATGAGTCACTTAGTACGAATCTGAAATCAGATTTAAAAATCATTATTAAAAAAATATAAGAGCCATGTTGGATCCGCCATTTTGAATTTTGAAAACCTGATGTCAGATTCGTACTAAGTGACTCATAATTCTCCCGGGTATCGAGTTTAACTTAAATGCGACACCTTAAAAAAAAATTATCTGCCATATTGGTTCCGCCATTTTGAATTTTTGAGATCTGAATAAAAATTTGAAATAAGCGTCCCAAATAACCCCCGGATAACAAGTTTCAAGGAATTCGAAATTAAAAAAAAAATAAAATAAACGTCATATTGGATCCGCCATTTTGAATTTTGGAAATCTAAATTCAGAATCGTGTTTAGTGACCCCTAATACACCCGGGAACCGAGTTTTATTTGAATGCGACAACTTAAAAAAAAACCATCCGCCATATTGAATCCGCCATTTTGAATTTTTAAAATCTGTATAAAAATTCGAAATCAGCGTCCCAAATAGCCCCCGGATACCAAGTTTCAAGAAAATCGAAATTAAAAACAAATAAAAAAAACGCCATATTGGATCCGCCATTTTGAATTTTGGAAATCTAAATTCAGAATCGTGTTTAGTGACCCATAATACAACCGGAAACCGAGTTTTATTTGAACGCGAAAACCTCGAAAAAGTCATCCGCCATATCGGATCCGCCATTTTGAATTTTTGAAATCTAAATGAAAATTTGAAATAAGCGTCCCAATATACCCCCTGATAACAAATTTCAGAAAAATCCGATAACTCCTTCATTAGTTTTCAGCATATCCCGATCGGGGTATCCCGATTCGCGCCGCCATATTGGCTCACTCACCATTGGGTTCAACTTCCGCCACTCAGCTTTCAAAAGTAGAGATCATTGGCTAAATTTTAAGCCATAATACAACTCTCTACGACCAATAGAATTTTGGGGGCGGGGGGGTCTCCCGTTGACGTGAAATAGCCCATATATATATATATATATTGATTCCTATGGTTCCAAGTTGGAACAAAGGGCCGTTTTGTTCCAACTTGGAACAAAACGACTCCCCACAGGAGTCAAATCATACATTTGACTCCTGTGGGGGCACTTTTGAGGCAGTTAGAGCTGTATGAGCAGTTTTATAAAAATTTAATGTTTGTATGGGAGCCCCCTTAAGAAGTGGAAACAGTGCTTAGATATGTTTGCAAAAAATGTTAGGGCGGAAAATTAATGGGGTCAGTCTTGCATTTTATGCCTCTAGGGGCGATTGCGAGGCGGTTTGTCACCAGTTTTAAAAACCTTAACATGCTTAAAGAGATATGAACTTACAGCGTTAACAACTTTGATCTTCAAATTATTTAACAATTTTTCTTTTAGTGTACAACTCCAACTCCCATTTGCTGTTTTTTTTTTTTTGTTATAGTTTTATTTTTATCTGACCAGTAGCATTATAAGCTCATAAATTTTCAAGTCAACACATACAAAAAAAAAACTAATACTAATAGTAACACTTAACATTAACACAAATATAAAAGATATTTAAAAAAAATATAGTATTTATGTTTAACAATTGTAAGTGCAGTTTTCAGTAGTTCTTTTTATACACATTTATTTTTTTTTTAATGTTCAAACAAAGTCACAAAGATCTTTTATGTCGGTTATATTCAAATGTTTATTTACAATTCTGTAATTAGCTAAAAAGTCACGTACATACTTTTTTTGTTAGATTTTTTCTTTGCCATTCAAGATTTAAGCTGAAAAAAAAAAACATTAAAATTTTAATAATGTATTTTAAATATATTTTAATGTATAATTTTATTCCTTTCATTACAGGTATGTGGGGTTTCTTAAATTTATGTTCATAAATTATAACAAGTAAGTTAAAAAAGCATTTAAAGTTATTTTAACATGATTTTCCAAGAATATTAGGTTGAATTGGATTTCCATTATATTTAAAAAAAATCATAAGAGTTCATGAACATTATTGGAATTTTCGTTGTTAAACGTCAGTTTGTTGTTGATTACCCTGTGTTTCTCATAATTTTTTGTTTTTGGTCAAACGATCTGATGTGGACTATAAAATCCATACATATGACAAAATCCCAAGTTCAAAAAAAACTCTACCTTTCTCACACTTTCTGTTCTAAAAAGAAAAAAAAAATTGAAAAAAAAAATTTGAGTGAAAAGTATTTTGAATGAAAAAAAATTGAGTCAAAAAATATGAGTAAAAAAGTTCATCACATAACGCGCCCTGTTTCCTTCCGTTCCCGATTCTATTCCATTTCGTTTTCTGCTCCATTTTATTTCGTTCCATGTAGGTTTCATTTCTTAAAATTTAACATGCGTTAAATAAATAATTCTAGAGTTTTTTTCTTAATTATTTTTACCATTTTACTGTGAAAAAATTCAAGTTTTTAAGTCTTTCTCTTGTATGAAAAGGAGTATCCTGCATGTAAAATTTTGATATTCTGGGGCCTGTAGTTCAATAGTTATCAAAAAGTACCTATTATCCACTTTTATCCCGTTTTTGTTCCGTTAGGATCGAAATTCTCAATAACCTTTTTTAATAAAATATTTTTTTTTCTGGAGGGTCATAGATTACAAATTTCAAGCTTACTCTAGAAATTCTGAATAGTACCAAAGTAAATCCTTTACCTATTTTAGTATCGGAAATTTCTTAAAGTCATTTGAACAGTTCATGCGAATAAAGTCGAATATACCATTTGTAGAATTTTACAGGGAACAAGAAAAACGCTGGAAATGGTTAAAAACTAATATTTTTTTTTAACTTTTTTGCATTAGCTTTAAGATTTAACTCATCCATGTACAAAATTTTAGGAATTTTTTCCAAAGAGAACTTGCCAAAAATTGGATTTCAGTTTTTGCTTAAATGGCAAAAGAGCGAATATCAAAAAAAAAATTATTGAAATTTGCATAAAAATGTGTTATTTTGCAGTAGATTGTGAAAGAATTTTTTGCAGCAGATGTTGAAGGACTTTAAGGATAAACTTTTTAAGGATTGCAAGGACAACGAAAAAAAGTTTTTTTTCTTTTTAATTTTTAATGTGCACTCAAAATAATTCTACAGTAAAAGGTTTAGTAAGTGATTTTGTACCAAAAGCCACTAATATTTTACTAATTTTAGTAACTTCAAAGTACTAAAAATGGTAATTTTTACTGGTTTTCAATAATTTTAGTAAAAAAATTTAGTATTGGTTACCAATTTCTGCACTAGGTCCTTTTGAACTAAAATTTAGTTAAATTTTTAGTATTAAATACCCACGTTTATTTTTGGGTGTGACATTTGATGCAGTAGTAATACTATATGACACAAAACCATGGTTGGTTACCGTTACCCTTATTATACCGTTACCGATTCAAAACCCTTTCAAATCGAATACCGTTACCGTTACCGATACCGCTAAAAATATTTTTAAAATACCGTTACCCTTACCGTTACCGTTATAATTATTAGAAGTTACCGGTATTGTACCGGTATTCAAATTTTTACCTGTTTTAAGGGATTTTAACGAACAAAAAAATAAAATCAAATTGCTAACACAATTTTAAATTTATAATTTGCAAATTATCATAAAATAAATGACAAAAATAATAATCATATCAAATCTATACTGGTTTTTGGGTCTATAAAATATTTTTAGCTTTCAGTTCTATCTTTTTTCAAATTTTTAACTAAATTAATAATACCGGTACGTACCGGTTTGGTTGGTTCGGTACCGGTACATACCGTTACCGAAACGATTTGAAAACACTTACCGTTACCTTTACCGAAATAAATAAAAATTAGATACCGTTACCGTTACCCTTACCGTTATTCGTTTCGGTAACCAACCTTGCACAAAACAAGTTTTTAAGAATTATAATCTTAACCCTTAACTGCATATTTCGCGACAACAGTGCAAGGACATGCAAAAAAGTTTTTTTTCTTAATATTTGTTTTTTTTTTCAACGAAAAATTATTTTTTTTTTCATTAAAAATTTTCCCAAAAAAATTTTTGAAAAGATTGTAGATTTGTGAAAAGATTTTTCTTTGGGCAAAATCGCCCAAAGAAAAATAGGCCAAAAAATTACCCAAAAAGAAAAATATGAAATTTCGCCCAAAATTTACGAAAAAAGCCCAAGAAAGAAATGAAAAATGACCCAAAAAAATAAAAAATTCCGAAAACACGTTTTCCGCACAACACATATTACCCAAAAAAGTTCTATTTTGCGGAAAGGGTGGGTTTAAGGCATGGAGTTTGTAATTCATAAGCCCGACCGAAGGCCGGCTATGCAGAAAAACTTTTAAGAAAAAAGGAACAAATTTTAAGACATGAATTTTTGTTACGTATCCCTATTAATATTTTTGACATATCGTCTTTTTGATAATATGGTCTGAAAAAGCTATAAGTAGGTAATTGATGTAAAAAATATTAAGTGTGTAACATAAATTATGAAGAAATAGAAAAAAATTGCATGGAGGTGCGATGAAAGCGCCGCAGGCTAAAAATTTTAACAAAAAATTGCGCGATTTTTAAGGATATTAATTTTTTCAATTTGCTGTTTCATTGCAACTTATTTCGGTTTTGACATTTTAAGATTTTGACAAAAATTCCAACCAAACAACCAAAATGGTCAATTTTTCATATTTTATTTTTGGGCAATTTTTCGTAATGAAAAATCACCCAATGTTTTATTTCGAAATTTCGCCCAAAAACTATGAATATGTGTCTAAATGTTTTGGGTAACTTTTCAAATGAAATATGGCCCAAATTTGTATGAAAAATTTTTGTGCGAAATTTCATTTTCTTTTTTGGGCGATTTTGCCTACAGCCGATTGTAGACCTCTGTTAAAAAACGGATTTATGCAAAAAAACGTGTTTTCGAAAAAGTACTCTATTCGTCCTTATGTGCATGAACTGTTCATTTGAACAATTCTAAAATCGAAGTTAAAGAGATCATTATTTCAGGAAATAGAAAAAGTACCAAATTACAAATTTTTAACCTCTTAGAATAGAAACTTTCTTAAAAAAACTTTTTCACAAATTATCTTCGCTTGAGGGTCCTTCATTCCAAATTTCAAGTTTCTGGAACCATTATTTCAGGAAATAGAAAAGGAACCAACGTAAAAATGCTTCCTCCTTTTACTCACTTCTGGTAGAAATACAGGCTGAAGGTGTTCAGGTTTAAGCGGACGACGTTTGTGCACTAGTTTCTGGAAAGTCTCTTGAAATGGTCTGCAATTAAATAAATTTAAAGACTTGATGGGCTGGTGCAACTGTCATGGGTTTCCCGTAAATCCAGTTAAGACAACACTTCCCAGCAAAATGTTTCCTTTTTGGGAAAACATGAAAATTGCACTTGATATACCTAGCAGTCATTAGACCTCATGTGAAATACGGGGTAGTGGTCCGGTGGCCGAGAACATTGGGGAATCTACTCCGGCTCGCTGGACGGATTACAAAGAGCGGGTTGCTTGGAGACTACTGTTGAGCACTGAACCAGGGTCCGCTCTAAATATTGGACATACTTTCTTTTGAACTTTATATCCAAGGGTTAGCCATGAAATATATGCACACTCCGTAAAAATGGATCATGGCATGGAGACTGCACTTCAGGACATGGTCAACTGTTCTTTTGGAACATTCGAAACTTTTGTCTGATGTTTGTCATGCCCTTAGACAGTATAACCCCTTGCATAGAATTTGCTAGGAAGTTCAGTGTAAACTTTTCGAGAAGAGAAGACTGGGGCGATCAAGATAAACTTTTCAGAACTTACTCTGATGCTTTCTGTAAGGACTGTTTTAGTACCTCAGATGGTTCTGGATCTGGTTGGTATTTGGATGATGAACCCAAACACTCTCATGCTGTGGGCAAAATGGTAACAGTCTTTCAGACTGAAGTGTTTGCTATTTTGGACTTAGCGACTTGGATAATTGAAAATAGATGGAGGTGTAGGGGAATCAGTATTCTCCAGTCACAAACTGAAATTGTTCAAGAGTGTAGGCGCAGACTCAATGAGGGGTCATGGGGAAACAGGGTATGTCTCTTGTGGGTTCCGGGTCATTGGGGAATATGTGGAAATGAGATTTCCGATTCTTTGGCAAATATAGGCTCCGATAAAACTCCTCACAATCCGGAGCCTCAGATTGTTACAGGCTCGACATGGATGATGCGCTGGATCTTCACATGAAATAAATTTGCATGGAAAGATGGTCATCGCGACTCGGCAGAAACAACTTTAACCTCAAGTTGCGAACACTGTAAATAAAGAAGTTTTAATCGCAGTAGTAGCAATTCGTTATTTAGTTACAGAAAACGCCATGGTTTTTGCTCGGAATTTAAAAGTGCTATTTTTAGCAACAAAAAAATTGCAATTGCGAAATGTGAATTTGCGGTTTTATTGCATTTTTTTCAAAGAACCATTTTTTTCTCCAGTCATTTTTTCATATCTCTCATCATTTTCGAGATAAGCTTTAAATGTAAATTTTTTGACGTTTGACCGCGATTTATTTAAAAACGGCACTTGAAATGATTTTGATTTTCGTCGAAATATAGTAGAGGGCCTCCCCAGATTTATAATCAAGAGAGACATTTTCAGTGTTCTCAACTTGAGGTTAAAGTTGTTTCGGCCGAGCCTTGTCATATGAGTTGACATGCTAAAAATCCAAATGTTTTGTAATAACACCAGACAAGCAAGTGACAAACTATTTACTTACAATCAGTCTGAGTAGAAGAGACTGTTGCAGACTTACTGGCCTGATTAAGGGACATAATACTTGTGCTTGTCATGTGACTCTTTGTGCAGCTTGTCTTGAGGATGAAGACATAGCAGAACACTACGTCTGTTGTTGTCCAGCCTTCTCAAGTGCTAGACAGCGGATAATGGGTTTTGATATTCTATCAATGGACATGATCCATAGACTTTAACCAGAGGGTTTGAAAAAGATTTATATCCAAATTTTCGGCCCATTTCTCGCTACTTTAATTAGTTTTTGAGATAATTTTTTCATACTGTCTCTCGAATGTCATCAGATCTTTCGTGAAACATTGACATTTTAATCTTATCAAAACAGAGATTTAAGTGCATTCGGAAGTTTCAAAAATGCAGATGGGGACAGGGGAAATGGTTCTTCTAAAAATCTTCATATTCGGGTTTGTGGGAGACTTCCGGACGAACATAGTGTCGGCCAAGATTCTGGCAGGATAAAGGATATGTATCCATCAACCATTTATATCTTTTTGGACAATGTGACTGCTGTTAAGACTGTTATGAATAATTAAAATTTCTTAAAGGAATATAAAAACAATGATTGTATTTTTTTTTTATTTTGTGTACCTCAGATGTTTCCCAAGCATCTGTCCCTTATCTCATAACTGTCCCTTATATCTCAAACCAGGATTGTTGCATTCTTTCTTATCTACTGGTTCATTTAAGACTTAACTAAATCTGAGGTAAACAATTTAAGTTATTATGTTGTCACAAAGACACGTGCTGTGTTCTACTTACTGTGAATTCTTTACTTTAGAAATATGTATGTGCAAACGTACTCCTTTTGTTAAAAACATAATCACCCAGGGTAAAATATATCATGTTTGTGCAACTCTTCACAGAATGAAATAAAACGAAAGAAGACACTCATTTCCAGAATAACCAAATTGTAATTATGCTTTATCACTGTCAGCATCTGTGTTGCATTTTCTTTTTTGATATTTTTTTATTTTAATGATTTTTTTGTGGCATTGTTCTTTGTATTGTATTTTTGAAAGTTATATTGTAAAAGATGTGTCAGAAAGATTTTTTTTTTTTTTTTTTTTGTTTTGTAAATATGAGGGTGGAGTAATCAAGATTTTTTTTGGTTGTTGCATTGTGGTGATATAAAGAAAGTGCAGTTTTTAATTTATTTTTTTTTTTTGTAATGGACAGCTGTATTTATGAATGAGATTGATTTTTTTTAATTTTAAATAATCCGCGTTTTCGTAGCAAACGCATATCAACGGCAAACCATTCATATTTGACACTAGTAACGGTAATGCAAAATTTGTATGAGTTAACGTTGAAATTTTTACAAGTAATTCTAAAATATATAATGTACGAACTTTTGGAAATCGATTTTTTGGATCGACTTTGAGACCTTCTGATTCAAACTGGATTTTTTGTAATTTCATCAGACGAACTGTTACGTACGAAGCACTGCTTTGTCTTACAAACAGCTTGAGGAATTACAAATGTTTTAAGCACTCTGGGAGCCAATTTTAACGCTGTATAGGTCCGTCTTTTCTTGGACCTTAAAATACATGGGTAGCCTCAAAATCTTTATGCAGGCTCCACTAAAGTGTAACATGACATGTATATGCTTTTGCGTAACATATGCCTTTGCACAACATAACCCCTTTCATCAATTTTGCAGGGAAGTTTAATGTGACCGTTTCGAACTGGAAAGACGTCTGGTTCCAACTGGATGTCGTTTAATTTTACCAGACGTACTGTTACACACGATAAGATGCTTTGTTAATCAAGAAACAATAACGAATGTTAATCGACTTTAGCTTGAGTGACAGATTTGGGAATTACGATTGTTTTGAGCCCCACTCTGGGCGACACTTTTAACATAACTTGGATGAAATCTTTTTACAGGCTCCGTTTAAGTGTAATATGACATGTAAAATAGATTTCAGACTATTTTGTTCAATTGTTCAACATGTTTTCGTAACTTTAAACGACGTTTAATACGCCTTTAAACAATATAACCCCATTCATCAATTTTGCAAGGAAGTTCAGTATGATCTTCTCGATCTGGAAAGACTTCTGGTTCCAACTGGATGTAGTTTAATTTCATCAGACGTACTGTTACAAAAGAAGCGATGCTTTGGCAATCAAGGAACGATAATGAAAACTAATCAACCTTATGTTAGTTTAGTTTGTAAGTGGCTGCTGACGTTTTACTTCAGCACTTAGAGACTCTTAGGTCCATTGTGATACCACAAGACTGAAATAGGTTTCCCTACTGGTCCCTGCCGTTAAACCAATTTAAGCTTCCTATGAAGCTCCTAAAATATTAAATTTTGACATCTGGCAAATCCGAAAGATCGTACAGCTCCCTACATCCCAGTGAAGAATGTCTATGACCAGAAAATTCCGGGCAGTGGCAGGTGAAGTGTTCGATAGTTTCCAATTCCTCTTCATTAATTTAACTCCAGCAAAGTCATTCAACGGCACATTTAACAGCTCTGTGCTCTGCAGCAACCACCTCTTAGAAGCGATATCAACTCTCCAATTTTGTTGGAACCTGTAAGGTAGTTTCCAGTCTGCAAGCTCATCGGCTTTGCAATTCCCTGGAATGTCGTTGTGCCCTGGGTCCCAAATGAGTCGTATGTCAATCTGCTTGGCCATCTCATTTAAAGACGTGCGGCAGTTTTTGGCAAATCTTGTTTTCAAAAACATAGACTACAGGGACTTGACCGCCGCTTGACAGTCGCAATAGATGTTGACTGTGGTTTTAGACAAGAGATTGCAACTCATTCAGTCAGCCACTTCTCTGCCTGGTAAACACTGGAATGATAAGGAAATCTTCGAGCTTAATCCAAGCTCCTCCGAATAGACTCCAAAGCCTACTTGTTCATCCATCAGTGAAAAAATGTATGGAATCTCCACTAGCCGGTATGCCCCTCATTCAAGACTCCCTGAGTGGTATCATAGTAGTAAAGCCACAATCGCTGCTCCTTTATTGCAGTGTGCTATTAAGTCGAATTGCCAACGTAGCCGCAAACTGCTTACCCAATATGTCTAATGGTATCAATATGTCTAATGGTGAAGGACGATTTCTAATGCACCCGTAGGTGTAGTACGAAGAGTACCAGTGATGCATATCGACGCCATTCTCTGTACACAGTTCCCTTTATTTCCAAAGCAGGCCACCAGACAATGATTCCATACAGCAGAAGAATGCACTACTGCTGTTTAAATCCAATGAACGACTTTAGGGCTAAAAGCGCATCGTTTTTCAATAGCCCTTTTACAGGAATATGAAGCAATTGTTGCTTTTTTCACCTTTTCCTCAATATTACAACTGAAATTTAACTTCCTATCTAGAAGTACTCCAAGATACTTGGCTCCATCTGAGAAGGCGATCTTAGTGCCGTCCACAATAAATAGGATCAAAATCAGGAATCTTATTTTTCCTTGAAAACAAGAAAAGCTCTGGTTTACTTGGATTAACTCCCAGACCACTGCCTCTTCCCCATTAAGACAGAGCTTACGGAGAACTCTGAAGATCGTTCTTGAATCATAAACTACACGGGTAGCCTTGAAATCCTTATACAGGCTCCGCTTTAGTGCAATACGATATGGAGAATAAGATTTAAGGATATGTTCAATTGTTCTAAAAGCCTTCGTAACTTAAAACGATTTTTAATATGTATGCCTTTCGTCAATGTGATATTCTTGAGCTGTGATATTCTTGAGCTGGAAAAACTTCTGGGTCCAACTGTATGTTGTTTGATTTCACCAGACATACTGTGAGCTAAGCAGCGATGCTTTGGTGATCAAGAAACGATAATAAAACTAATCGACCTTATCTATAGTGACCTTCTGATTCCTACTGAATGTAGTTTAATTTTATCAGACAAACGGTAACATACGCAGAGATGCTTTGGCGATCAAGAAACGATAATGAAAACTAATTGACCTCTTTCATCAATTTGTAAGGATGTTCAATGTGATCATCCCGTGATGGAAAGACTTCTGTTAAATTTCATCGAACTTTCATAAACTGCGATGCTTTGGCGATTAAGAAACGATGTTGAAAACTAATCGACCTAAGCTAGAGTGGCACCATTAGGAATTAGGATTGTTTTAGGCCCCACTCTGGGCGCCACTTTTAATGCTATATAAATCAGGACTTTAAAATAAACGGGGAGAATAAAATCTTTATACTGTCTCCGCTTAAGTGAACTATGACGTGGAAAATAGATTTCAGGAGTATATTCAATTGTTCAACAAGCTTTCGTAAATTTAAACGATGTTTGATATGCCTTGGGGCAAAATAACCCCTGTCATCACTGTTACATACGCAGCGAAGCTTTGGCGATCAAACACCTACAATGAAAACTAACCGATATTAGATGGAGTGGTTACTTTAGTCATTACGATTGTTTTGAGCCCCACACTGGGCGCCTGTTTTAACGCTATATGGATTTTCGAGTAAAAAAAGTACATTTTGGAAATTCTGATTTAAATGGGATAACAAGTTGTACTTTGATCCATTTTCTATCAAAAGAAATAATGGTTCTATAAACTTAAAATTTAGAATGTTGGAATTTTCTGCCGAAAAAAGTCAGAGAAGTTCTTAACTGGCAAAATTAAATACAGATATGATCGAAACTTAACACATTTACTTGCAGTTGTCCGTAGCAGTTTTGTATTGAATTTGAGCAACATCGGTTCAGCGGTTCAAAAGTTGTGAACGAAAATGTAGGGACATCTAAAAAATTTTCTAAATTTGGCTGCTAGGTGACATATGTAAACAGAATTGGATACCAAGTGGTGTTTAAACAAGTACAAACATATTTTTTTACAAAAAAAAAGCATGAATTTTTTTTAACAAAATTTTTTTGCGGAAATTTTTTTTTCCAAAAAAAAAAAAAAATTTTTTGCGGAAATTTTTTTTTACAAAAAAAAAAAAAAAATTTTTTTGATTATATTTTTTTTTCTTTGTGGAGGGTGTCAATACATTCGACAAGGACGAATTTAACTTTTTTACCTGTTTTCTCTGTGGTATCACATTTTAAACCTCTTGTACCCAAGACTGACTTTTGTCGATCTTCGTTTTTGACAATAAAATTCTAAAAAAAAAAAAAAATTCCCCTAAAAACACACCAAAAATTAACGGCTATACGCTCCATTTAATAAACCATAACAAATACCGATTAAAATATTTGTCCCTTTTTATCCTTGAACAACCATAAGAACATCCTTGAAAACTCTTAACTATAGTATATAAGTGTTAAAGCAACACTTTGAGCATATCATGATCACGAAAACAAAATTAAAAAAAGAAAATATTTGAAATTCTCTTTTACTAACGAACTAAGACAGTCTCTACTAATTATATAGAACAATATTTTATAGTTTTGTAATGAAAAATTGCATCCCTTATATCCGGTAAATGAATAACACACCATATCAAGAACACACACCTTATTTACGGTTTCATCTCTGTATACCGCAGGGGATTAAAGTGCATTAAACGTTGCATGTGTTGTGAAAATAGAAAAACAAAAAGAATTGCAAACCCCCTCCATATTCATTCTTTTTATCCTGTATAAAGCATAAGGCGCCTGTAAAGTGTTATATGAGTTTGAAAATAATAATGTTAACGATTATCATTATTATATTCCGGCAGTATTCTTAAAAAGGACAGATGTTTGTTTTGTATTTCAACAATCATTTCTATTGATTAGATATCAAAATATGTTATTGTATGAATGTGCGTTTAGTAGGGTGGCTTATGTTGTAAAGAGATCTTATTTTCGCAATTCAATTTTAGTCTCTCTAAAACTAACCAAGACTGTTAAAAAATTGAAATACATGCGGGGAACCTATCATCCGTGGTGAATTGGCTTCTAGAAGAAAGAATTCATTGGGTTAATCCGTAATTTCACGTCAAAAATTAAATTAATCTTAAGAAAATATTATCAACATTTAAGTTGTATAAAAAATGGCGGTGTTTTCCACGTTTAAGAAAATTAAAAAAAAAAAAATCTAAAATTGCTATCCTTGACATTTAAATAGATCATAACACGAACTATCACTGACCATGAGTTAAATTTGAAACAAATCACATTGTTTTATCCCTTATCGCCACATGATCAAAGTTTGGATTGTTGGAAAATATTTAAAAGTTGTGGAAATATCTTCATTTTAAGGTAGGCAAAACTCGTTGTTTCTTACAAAATTTAAAATTGAGATATCCCAAAAATCGTTAGACCGATATTCGTGTTAATTTAAATTATGAACATCCCTAATGTTCATGCTTAAAAATTTCTCATTAGATTTCAAAAAGGACGATGTCATATTTTGTATTTAGTTAAAACTTTCAACAATGTATGGATTCATTGTTCCTGTTTTCACTATACATTTGTACAGTCGCACACGGATAAATGTAATATGGATAACTTACCAAACGCCTTTAGTACCCGATTTTTTTTTTTTTTTTTTGCAAATAAATTTTTATTGAAACTTTGTGAAAGCATAGATATCAACACAATGATTGACTGTGTTCATTTCATATTTTTAATGCGTCCCCAGAAATTAGAACCACAGCCAGTTCTAATGTCTGGACAGTTCTAATTTGTGAGAGTTCTAATTTGTGAGATTCTACTGTAATGACTATATTTTTCTTATTTCCTTAACGCATGTTATACGGAATGGAATGAAACTTAGATGAAATGAAATGGAATAAGAAACAAATTGGAATAGAACGGGGAACAAATGGAATAAAAGTTAATAATAATAGTTTTGATCACATCATCAATTATTTTTATATATTTTTCTATTTATTTACAGCTTATTTTTAATAAATTCAACCTAAGCGAGAACTGGTAACAATGACCGTCGTCTCGTTGTAGCGCAAAAAACCCAAGGGTTCTGGTGGGAATCGAACTCACGACCCCCACGTTGAAAGGCCAGCAACCTACCAACTAGCATAAGGGGGACCCTAACAAATAAAATAGAACAGGGAACGACATGGAATAATTTTTTTGTATACCCTCCACTCTAGTGATAGAGGGTATATATAAGTTTGTCATTCCGTTTGTAACACCTCGGAATATTGGTCTAGGACCCCATAAAGTTTATATATTCATGATCCTCGATTGATTTTAAGACGATCTAGCGATGTCCTACCGTCCGTCTGTCCGTCTGTTTGTTAAAAACACGCTAACTTTTGAAAGACTTTACGGAGGCTCCTGAAATTTGGCATATATGTTGGGAATTTACCTGGTTAGGTTGGTATTGCAACCCAGCAAAATCGGTCCAGTGATTCAAAAGTTATGAGTAAAAGACAGAATTTCGGCAAGGGTTTTTCGCGAATATACGAGATAAAAACACGATAACTTTTGAAAAACAATAATGCGACTGCTGACACTTGGCACGTATCTTTGCCGTTCCCCAGGTCTGTTTGGTATTGAATTTGATCTTAATCGGTTCAGTGGTTCAAAAGTTATAATCAAAACTCTGAATTTCAGATTGGTTTCATCTTAAATGCCACGTGTTAAATAAGTTTTAAATGTATTGGTAAAAACTTAACAATGCTTTTCAAACTTGTTTAGTTGTAATGCAATACTTTTTAAACTTGTTTAGTTTTAAAAGCATTGGTAACTTAAAAATTACACTCGAAAAAAATTTTACACTCAAAAAAAATTTTACACTCAAAAAAAAAATTTAGTTTTTTTATAAAAATTACACTATTTTGTGAACATACGTACGTGCATTCACTCAGAAATATTTTGACAATAAAAAAAACCTAGCACTGGAAAAAAATTTTACACTCAAAAAAAAAAAATTAGTAATTTTTCTTTTGTTTTTTAAATGACACTAAAAAAGTTTTTTACTCAAAATAAAATATTTCTAATCAAATTTTTTAATTTTTTCACGTTAAAAAATATACCAGTGTTGGCTCAATACCGTTACCAATTAAAAACCCCTTAATATTGACTACCGTTACCGTTACCAATACCGATATAAAAAAATTTAAATACCGTTACCGATAAAAAACCGTTACCTTTATTCGGATTTTTACCGGTATTATATCGGTTTTGTTTCGGTTGTATTAATATTACTTATTTTAATGAATAAGCGAATAATCACATT
The DNA here is from genome assembly GCA_963921195.1 of Pegoplata infirma. Taxonomy (NCBI): domain Eukaryota; kingdom Metazoa; phylum Arthropoda; class Insecta; order Diptera; family Anthomyiidae; genus Pegoplata; species Pegoplata infirma. Next base: position 56,796,682 of record OY992537.1, on the reverse strand, counting down.
CCCAATTAACTAAATTTGGATATCGGTCTTGCATTTCATAAATATTATATATTATTATATATATTCGATTAGAGTTTTTTTCTAGTTCGAGGCCCAAAAATATTTCTATTTATGATATTGTCATAATAGAGTATTTTTAATTTATTGCTTTAAAAAAGTTACTATATATTATTGATCAGTGATCGATTGTAACCGATGTTCGTCTGTCGGTCTGTAGAAGACACGATACAGTCCAAAATAAACGAGCTACCCTGCTGGTACGAATGCGTTTTATGGTCATAGGCTAGCTAAGTTCCGAAATGGGCAAAATCGAACCAGATGAAAAAGTTCCCCTCTGAAAAACTTATTTTATTTACTTTTTTTGTCTATTTGTTTAAAAAATAAAAAAATTTTATGCCATGTGAAGTTCATTAACCAAGATAAGAAAATGTTATTTTTTCGGTCCGCCCCTTTTTGGGGCTTGGCTATAAAAAATAAAATTAAATATTGATAAAATTGTATTATTTAAGTGTAAATATAAATAAAATTAATTTCTTAACATCTATACGAGTGGATAGGTGTCCCTCCGATTCCGCCAGCCCTCCCCCTTGAAAAACATCCCCTGTAATATCCTTGCCATGTTTTGTTTATCCCTACCTTTTTTTAAACAACAGGACAAACAATTTTGATGTTCACGCTGTTTATTTGAAATCTCCAGATTTCTGTTAAAATCAGCTGATTTTTCTGCTGTATTGACGGTTTTTTTCTGTAGATTCTTCCTGGATTGTCCAGACAGAAATTAAGCAAAGCGCGTCACCTATAAACAGCATATTTCTCAAATGTCTTAAAATGCATATTTCTCATATGGCTCAAAAAGCAGATTTTTTTGCTTATTGGACAAAGGTGTCTCTACGAACATCAGTTTGTATTTGTTGACCTGAGTAAAAATGTTTAGATATATTTCAATATATCACATCTTATCCGAGATTTGAAAGATCAGTTCTGATCCGAGAAAGATCAGTACTGATCCGAGATTTGAAAGATCAGCACTGATTCTTCACATTTTTACTTGGGGAATTACAATATTGCTTGAATGTTTAAATTAAACTCCGCGTTAATTCATAGTACTTAATACTAGTAAAAATATAATTATGTATAGAAAATGTACTGAATTTAACAGTTTTTTAATTTCTTTAAGTAAATTTTTTATTTTTTACGTGTTTTTAACAAATTTATGACTTTATTAATAATACCGGTACGTACCGGTATTGATGTTTCGGTAACGGTTAACCGTTACCGAAATAATCTTAAATACCGTTACCTTTACCGTTACCGATATAAAAAATATGTAATACCAATACCGTTACCGATACCGTTATTCGTTTCGGTTGCCAACCCTGAAATATACTATCCTTTAAAAAAGGCATTGTGGAGGGTATTTATAGATTCGGCAAAATCGAATTTAAATGTGGGTATACCCCCACAGTATGGGGGTATACCCATTTTGTCATGCCGTGTATTACGCATCGAAATATCGGTCTAGGACACAATAAAGTATATATATTATTGATCAGTGATCGATTCTAAGACATTTTAGCTATGTCCGTCTGTGGAAGACACGAAAGACACCAAAGTAAAAGAGCTAGACTCCTGAAGTTTGGTACGAATATGTCTTATGGTATTGGAATGCTTAAGTTCAAACATGGGCAAAATCGGATTAGGGCAAAAAAAGTTACCCTTTTAAGAACTAAACCAACCTCTGAAAAATCGCCATTTTTTATAGGTTTTTTGTACTTTTGCTTAGCAAACGAAACATTTTTATGTCAGAAAAAGTTCAAAGTACTGCACTTGAGTCCAGAGGGGATGTCGCCCATCGCCAAACCCCCCTCCCAAAAAAAAAAATCGCCCCTGGTTTTTCAACGTGTTGGAGGGTATAAAAGATTCCGATGACATTATTAGTGATGGCACTTTAAAAGGGGTGCACTTTTCTCTCTTGACAGATTGTTAATGCAGATTGAAACTCCAGAGTAGAACAAGTTTCACTCTAGAGTGAACTGAAAAACAAAAAGGTAAAATTCAAAATTATGAAAGTGCAAAATGGAAAGGTATAAAATTTTCCTAGATTGGAGTACTTAAACATTGTGACTGCGGCTTTATGCTCTCACCAAAGAAATGCAAAAAGCCTTTAAAAAAAAAAAAAAAATTCAAATGTTCCATAAATTTTTTTGAAATCGATTTTAAAAACTATTTGTGTGGAAATAGAATTTAAAGTGGATTTAAAATTTATTTTATTTTTCTTTGGTAAGGCTGTTAGATTCGAAGACATTTTTCATTTAGAAAAAGTCTCAGATTCTGAGACATTTTTCGTGTAGAAAAAGTTTCAGATTTCGAGAAATTTTTCGTACAGAAAAAGACTCAGATGCTGAGATATTTTCTTATAGAAATAAGTCTAAGATTTTGAGACATTTTTCGTACCAAAAAAGTTTTAGCTTCTAAGACATTTTTTTAATAGAAAAAAGAACTTGAAACTATTTCTTAACGAAAAATGTCTCAAAATCTGACAAAAGATTCTGAGACATTTTTTGTACAGAAAAAGTCTCCGATTTTGAGACATTTTTTGTATAGAAAAGGTCTAACTATAAGACATATTGGCAATGTAAATGTACACTTTTTTTTAATGTTGTGTATTAAAATAGAGTCTGTAGCATTTTCACTTATCCGTGATCGACTGTTTAGTTTTACAACAATTGTTCAGTAAAGATGAATGATGTTTCACAATAAAACCACTGTTTGGCCAGGCAAATATATTTTTCTACATGCACTTTTATATTTTTAAATTCACATGTAGATTTATTGATTTAAACAGCTTAGTTTTATTGTATTTAACAATGAAACTACTAGATTTTCAGCTTCCAGCATATTATTTTTTTATTTTTTTTTTTTAGGAGTAGTTATATTAATTTTTTCAGCAATTCACATGTGATTGTCGTAGATTTTTGGTGAATTCTAATGGATTATTATCTATAAATGCGATTTTGTTAGATTGTGCTTTTTATGGTTTATCAATTTTCAATGTTTGAATTGTAATAAATTGGTTTTAGAATTTATAGAATGAAATAAGTGGAGATTTTTAAACGAAATTTAAAATTATTAAATCCGTAGTAGTCTTTTGGAATTTCTGGTAACGTATGCTTTCGTGCACAATTTCAGTAGTCTAGACGGACTTTGCTAGAATGTTTGATATTCGGACAAAGATCAATATAAAACATACTTTTATGCGTTGCTCACGAAATCATAAAGCGCCTAAACAATTGTTGTATTGTTTTCTCATTTTCAATTCAAAAAGTTGTTGTATTAACAAACAATTTAATTGTATTAGCAAAGTGTGTTGTTAAATAAAAAAAACATTTAGGCTTTTCATTAATTCCACTTTGTCATTGTCCTCTGCTCTTTGTGCTCAGCCGAAAGTCCTGCAACAAAAGAGTTTCTTGCCAATTTTGCCTCTGCTTTTAATTATGAATAAATTTTATTTTATAAATTTAATTCAATGCAAAAAATTAAAAAAAAAATTTCAAATGCCTTTAATTCAAAAATTTTAAAGATTTATTTAACAATTTATCCCTTTATATGAAATTTTTTTTTCTCAATTTTTCTGCAGCAATTTGTCATGTCATATGCCATTTGTTTCTTTGTTCCAACTATAAAAAAAAATTTTATATTTTTAATAAAAATAAATTGGGGAAAAAATATATAGCAAAATGAAAATTACACTTACTCTCTATTATTATATTTTGTATAGGAAAATATATCATCAATCAAATTCATACATACTATCAAATAAAAAATCTGTAACTGAAAGAATTTCTATTGGTTTTTATCAATAACAAAATTTATTTCAATATTTTTTTTAACACACAATAAGCGTTTCGTTTTTGCATTATTTTGACTTTAACCACTATAAAATATCAATCTTCTATACATAAAATAGAGTGATGATTGAACGACTTAAACAACATCGTACAGTCAAAAACGCTGCGAGATGTGAAATTTTGAATGTAGATTAACCTCCTGACATTCTGAAAAAAGGACTTTTAGAAAATTCCGATTCTAAGTGGACAAAAGGGTTGAAATAGTACACTTTGCTACTTTTTCTATCTCCTAAAATAAATAGATCTCATGAAAAAAATTTAAATAAAAGGCCCTTCATCAAAAAATGTCTGCGATGTTTAAACTCTTGCCCAAACCATTAAATCATGATAATGTTTGGCTGTATAAATAGGCGTTCTTTGCAAAGCAAATTTTTTTTTGAAAAAATAGCGCTTTATTTTGACAAAAATCAATATTTGATATCAATATTTGATGAAAAAAAAAATTATGACAAAAAATATTGATAAAAAAAAAATATTGATAAAAAAAATATTGACGAAAAAAAAATTCATGAAAAAAAAAATATTTATGAAAAAAATATTGATGAAAAAATATATTAATGAAAAAAAAAATATTGATGAAAACAAACTATTGATGAAAAAAAAATTATTGATGAAAAAAATATTGATGAAAAATCATTATTGATGAAAAAACAATAATGATGAAAAAAAATATTGACGAAAAAATTTGAATGAAAAAAAATATTGATGAAATAAAATATTGATAAAAAAAAAAATATTGATGAAAAAAATTATTGATCAAAAAAAAAATATTGATAAAAAAAAAATATATTGATAAAAAAAATATTGCTGAACAAAAAAAATTGATGAAGCAAAATAGCCAAGACTTCTGAAGTTTGGTACGAATATGCCTTAGTATCATAGGCTGATTAAGTTCGGAAATGGGCAAAATCTGTGAATGGAAAAATTGAATTATTTGCATTTTTATACCCTCCAACCACAGTATGGGTGTATACTCACTTTGTCATTCCGTTTGTAACGCATCGAAATATCGGTCGGGGACCCCATAAATTATATATATTATTGATCCATGATCGATTCTAAGACATTCTGTGAATGTCCGTCCGTCCGTCTGCCTGTAGATGTCACGATACAGTCCAAAATAATAGAGCTAGCCTCCTAAAATTTGGCATGAATATGTCTTATGGTCCTATGCAGGTTAAGTTCGTAAATGGCCAAAATCGGCTCAGGGGGAAAAAAGTTCCCCCTTGAGGAACTGAACCAACCTCTGAAAAATACACTTTTTTTACATGTTTTTTTGTATTTTTGTTAAATAAATGAAACACTTGTTGTATTTATCAGGATGGGAAGGTGCTCTCAACGTCCCCCACTGACCCCCATCACCCCCCCCAAAAAAAACAAACGCCCCTGACAATATATGGTTTTGAATTAAGAAAAGTGTGAAAGAAAAATTTTGATTTTTCTAAAAATTTAAGACATCCTGGTTTGTTTCTTACTAGTTTCATATTATCCAGTTATAATAATCTTCAGAAAAACTTTTAATATCAAATTTATTCAGTTAGTAGTCAATAGAACTCTATATGTGAAAATTATTAACAGATCGCAGCCGACAAGGATTGAACCCATCAAGGATTGAACCCATACTTTGCTATTAACTGCTTTTAACGTACAATCACTCTAGACCGATACGCCAAGTAGGCTGTTAAGCAAGTATCAACTAAATCTGTTTTTTTCAATTCGAGTTTGGTTGTTGCTGTTGTTTTTTCTAACAGAAGAGTTGTTATTGTAATTTGTGTAAACAAACTCAATTTTTAGTAATCATTATTCTTCTTCCTCTTCTTCATCTTTTTTTTTTATTTTTTTTTTTACATTTTGGAGGGTATAAAAGATTCGGCACAGCCGAATTTAACACTCTCACTTGTTTTTTGTATTTTTGTCAAACAAATGAAACATTTTTAAATCAGAAGATGCTAAAAGTCCATAATTTGAACCCAAAGGACAAAAACTATTTTTTTTTCAGTCCGCCCCCGTTTGTTGGCTTGGATGCAAAAAAAAAAAATTAATAATAAAATTGTGTCACTTAAGTGCAAAAAGCATAACTAATCAATTTTCCAAAATTTATAGCGAGGCAAAAGTGCCCCAACATCTCCTGCAGACCTGCCCCTCCGCCCAAAAAAACGCCCTTACATTTTTTTTTTTAATTTTTTACATTTTGGAGACTACGACCATGTACATTTTCGCAGATATATCGCTCATTTACTTGTATAGTGTCATATCTCAAAATGTTTCATTTTGCAGAAAACGTGTTTAAAGTTTACAATTGAAACTGGTTGTTCATTGAAAATGGTCGGTACATAGAAAATGTAATTATTACGTATTTTCTTCTCAAATTATGAGTTTTAAAGAAATAAACACGAATTTTTGACACAATATAAAGCATGATATAACGAAAAATGCTGCATTGTAAACTCAAAAATCACATTTTTTGAGTTATGACACTATACAAGTAAATGAGCGATATTAGTTTTGTTTTATTTCTTTTACATATTAAAGGGTATAAAAAATTCGTTGCAGCCGAATTTAACACTCTCACTTGTTTTATTTTACTTAAAACCGATTTTTATCAATTTGTTCACTATTCTTTTATGAATACGAAATAAAAAAATATGTAGATATCGTCATTTACTACTCGTTTCAAGCTTTTATTTCCTTACAGAGGGTTTCCGGTCTGTATGTGTGTTAAAAGGATTTGTATTGAGTATAGTTTTAAATGAAATCCTTTTGTATAGATTTTTTTTTAACTTTTATCACCAACCACTGACACTAATTGCTTTAGCTTTTGTTTTCATAGAAATTTTTTTTATTTTAGCACATACAGAGTTTTTATACCCTGCACTCATGTGATAGGAGCTTTATATAAGTTTGTCATTTCGTTTGTAACACCTCAAAAAAAAAACTAAGAAACCATAAATGAGGGGGTTAGAGCACAAGGGGTTCAAGTGCCTTATATTTGATAATGAGAAAAAAGAGGTTAAAGTTAAATTGCAATAAAAAATGTTAGATGCTATCTATAATATTATTTTTTAGTTAATAGAGATCCTGAGATATATTTTAATCTAACAAGTTAAAAAAATACCATCTTTTACGCATAAAAGCACACATTAATTGCATTTGAAGTAAGTAAGTCGCACTTATACCCCTTGTGCTCTAACTTTTTTTATAAATTTCTATTTAGAGCACAAGGGGTTCAAGTGCCTTATATTTAATAATGAGAAAAAAGGGGTTAAAGTTAAATTGCAATAAAAAATGTTAGGTGCTATCGAGTATATTATTTTTAAGGTAATAGAGCTCCTGAGATATATTTTAATCTAATAAGTTAAAAAATACAGTGTTTTACACCCTTTTGCACCCAAAAATTGCATCTGAAGTAAGTAAGTGGCACTTATACCCCTTGTGCTCTAACTTTTTTTATAAATTTGTAAATACGTAAAAGGAAAACCATATTTTATTAAGAAAATGTGTAATGGTTCTTTGTTTCATTTTTTAGTCGTCATAATCAGATTCCATGACATCATTGGGCTCATCTTCATTAGGGCATCCCGTCAAATCTAAACTTTCGAATTTCGTATCATAATACCTGCAGAAAGTTATTTATCCAAATCTGGCTCAAAAATTAGGAATTTTTGAGTACTTTATGGGAAAAATATTTAAAAAATTCCAATATAGCGCTTTTGGTCCACAGATGCTGATATTCAAACATAAAAAATATGTTTAACCAAATTCCTCTTAAAAGTAGCAAAATGTTGAGTATATGAAAAATATATAAAAAAAAATAAAAACACGATTTTGGCCCAAAAATGCTCATAAGTATCTGTGGACCAAAATCTCTGATCAACTTTTGTGGACCAAAATCGTGTTGTTATACTTTTTTTTAATATTTTTTAGATAATATGCTTTACATTTTCGAACTTTTGGGACAAATTTGGATAAGAAAAAAAATTGTGCTTAATAATCAGCATCTGTGGACCAACATTTTTTTTGTTTTTTTTTTTTAATAATTTTCCTACGCATTAAGGAGTTGTACGCAACAACTCCTAATTTTTGAGCCGGATTTGGTCAAAATATTCGGAAATGAATTTCGGTCGAAAAGCGCGATTTTTTCAAACTTCGACCGCTAGTTACTGACTAAAGATACCCTTGCAAAATTTTATTACTATTACTACACGCACTTTTCGAAATTCTACCACTTTGTCCATATGAAAAATTAAATTTTAATAATTACTTGGAGCACAAGGGGTTTAAGTGCCTTAAAATAAGTAATGAGAAAAAAGAGGTTAAAGTTAAATTGCAATAAAAAATGTTAGATGATATCTAGAATGTTATTTTTTAGTTAATATAGATCCTGAGATATATATTAATCTAACAAGTTAAAAAATACCACATTTCACAAATACAAGCACCCAAAAATTGCCTTTGAAGTAAATTATGAAAAGAATGTTAGTTATTTGTAAAAGGAAAACCACATTTTATTACGAAAGTCTTTAATGGTTCTTTGTTTATTTTTTTAGTCGTCATAATCAGATTCCACGACATCGTCGGGCTCATCTTCATCTCATTAGGGCGTCCCTTGAAATCTAAACTTTCGAATTTCGTGCCGTGATACCTGCCGAACGATGGACATGGAGTAGCTAATTGTGGGAAAATTTATGAAAAATTTTTGCAAGGTCATCTTTAGTCTGCAATCAGCGGTCAAATTTTTAAAAATTACGTTTTTGGACCAAAATTCATATCTGAAATATTTAACCAAATCTGGTTCAAAAATAAGGAACTTTTGCGCGTTTTATGGCAAAAATATTTAAAAAATTTCAAAATAGCGATTTTGGTCCACAGATGCTGATTTTTAAACATAAAAAATATTTTTAACCAAATTTGTCTTAAAAGTCGAAAAATGTTGAGTATTTTATGTGAACAATTTTAAAAATAAAAACACGATTTTGGTCCAAAAAGGCTGATTAGCATCTGTGTACCAAAATCTTTGATAAGCATTTTTGAACTAAAATCGTGTTTTTCATATTTTTTTAATATTTTTTAGATAACTTGCTTTACATTTTCCAACTTTTGGGACAAATTTGGGTAAAAAAAAATAATATTTATGTTTAAAATCAGCATCTGTGGACCAATATTTTTTTTGGATTTTTTTTTATATTTTTCCTATTATGTACGCAAAAATTCCTAATTTTTGAGCCGGATTTGGTCAAAAAATTCGGACATGAATTTTGGTCGGAAATCGCCATTTTTCACACTTTAACCGCTGGTTACACACTGAAGATGCTCTTGCTAAATTTTATTACTATTAATACACGAACTTCTAGGACTTCAACCACTTTGTCCACGTAAAAAATAAAATTTTAATAATTGTTTGGAGCACAAGGGGTTTAAGTGCTCATATACCCCTTGTGCTCCAAGCAAAACAGGTATTTTAGTAACAAGAGCTAAAAATTGTCGCCATATCTCGCTAACGAATAAGAATTTCACATTGACCTCTTGTGCTCTGAACTACTGTGAACTTCACCAACTAATTCCATATGTTAACTCAATTTTTTTAAAAAAGTCACTTGAACCCCTTGTGCTTTGAGCCCCTCAAATATAGTATATTCGTGTTTCCTAATCGATTTTAAAACGATCTGGCGATATACACCCGCCTGTCTATTGAAAACACGCCAACATTGATTGTGAGTTTTTATACCCTGCGCTCTAGTGATAGGAGGTTTATATTAGTTTGTCATTTCGTTTGTAACACCTTGAAAACTAAGACATTATAAACATATATCCGTGATTCCTAATCGATTTTTAAACGATCTGGCGACCGTGTGTCTGTTGAAGACACGCTAACTTAAGAAAGACAACTCTGATGCTTCTTAAGCTTGCCAAATAAGATCGCCATTTTTTTAAATTGGAAAAAAGTTTTTCTTCCGATTTTTAATGTCCGGGAAAATTTTTATTCTATTTGGGCTTAAACTTATGTGGTACAAATTTGAGGTCAATCGGATTAAATTAACCCGTGCGCCTTGCGATCAAACTTTCGGATTTTTTGCAAATTAAAAAAAAAAAACAAGTAAAAAACTTAAATTCGGCCTTGTCGGATGTAGTGATACTAGAGTTGTCAACCGATTAAGAACAATTCGATTAATCGATCAAACAAAACCAAACTCTTGTTCGATTAATTTAAAAATTACGTTTTTCGAATAACGAATAAATCGATTAATTTATGTCAATTAATCGAATAATTGTTTTTTGTTTACCTTCCAACTACAGTATCGAAATATCGGCCTAGGACCCCATAAAATATATATATTATTGATCAGTGATCGATTCTAAGACATTCAAACGATGACCGTCTATCCGTCCATCTGTGAATGGCACGATACAGTCCAAAATAAAAGAGTCATACTCCTGAAGCATGGGCACGATTATATCTTATGGTCATAGGTTGGTTAAGTTCGGACCCAAAATCGGCCGATTTAAAGAACTAAAATACTACCAAAAAAACAAAATTTGTTTCATGTTTTTTTCTATATCTGTTCAACAAATGAAATATTTTTATGTCATATGAAGTTTTTTGACCTACATTTGGACCAAGAGGATTAGGAAATGCTATTTTTTCGGCCCTCCCAGTTTTAAGGACGTGTTTATAAAAAATAATACAAAATAACGACAAAAGTGGTTTTTAGGCGTAAATATCGTAATAAATGAATTTGTACACATTTAAGTTAAGAGGGAAATGGTGTCCTTCAACGTCCCTCGCCGACCCCACCAACTTAAAAAACTTAAAACTTAATAAAAATATGTTTTAATAACCTTTTTGTTTATTCGTTATTCTCATCGATTAATCGAATATTTTTTTCGATTTAATCGTTTGATCGAACGAACAAAAACAATTATTTAAATTATTCGAACAAAGTTGAAAGGCGAATAATTGACAACTCTAAGTGATACCCTTCACAATTTTAAAAAGATTATTGCAAAAAACTTTATTTAAAAGAAAATTACTTTTGAAAAAAAAATTCCGCGAAAAAAAATTTTGTTAAAAAAAAATCTGCGATTTTTTTCTTTTTTTGTCAAAAAACATGTTCCTACTTGTTTAAATACCATTTGGTGTTCAATTATGTTCACATATGTCAACCAGAAGCCGAATTAAAGCATTTTGTATTTTTAGGTTATGTTGAATGTACTGAAATTTTTGAGGTGTGCTTACATTTTCGTTTATAACTATTGAACCGCTGAACCGATATCGCTTAAATGCAATACCAAACCCTCGGGGCAACAACAAGTAAACGTGATAACAAATTCCACAGACAGACAGACGGACATCGCTAGAATGTCTTAAAATCGATCACTGATCAATAAAACATATAATTTATGGGGTCCCAGACCGATATTTTGATGTATTACAAGCGAAATGACAAACTTATATACCCTCTATCACTAAATGGAGGGTATAAAAATCGTTCGATCGGTTTTCGAGATATTGCTATATGAAATATGCAAAAAATGGCAAAAAAATTTTGAATTTTTGAAAAATTTTTAAATAAAAAAAATATCTTGCGATGTAATAGTTTTATTAATATTGACATGATTGACATGGTTTACAAGAGATCGCCATTTAAAATTTGTCAAAAAATTTTCAAAAATGGGGCTCAAGAATTTTTTTTTTTTTAAATCTTGACATTTGTTTTTTCATTGACTATTCATAGAAATTAAGAAAAACTTGTATTTAAACTCAGTTTAAGCCAAATTATGGACCTTCCAACAAAGTATAACCCTATTGGGTAAAATTGGATACTTAAAAACAAATTTTTGATCGAAGGGCGCCACAGGTCAAAATGATCGGATTTCACTCAAATTAATTTTAAATGAAAATTTGTTTCAAGCTCTATCGGTCGGGGGTCAGTGATTTTTTTTAATTTCTTGACCGTAAGAAAAAATCGCCATTTTTGCAAAATTCCAAATAGCGGTATCTCGAAAATCAATAGACTGATCAAACCGATTGGGTTTATCCATCTATCACACACAAACAAAATTTTTATAAAATATTTTCTATTTTCATGAAATTATAGAGTTTTATGTGAATATCAGAAGGGTGGTTTGCATGGGGGCTACATAAATGGCGATTTGTGAATACAAAATACGTTTACCTGCCAAATTTCGAAAGGATAGCTATTAAAATACGGTTCTAAGGGTCGTTTGACCCATATTTAAAGGTAACGTTTGTATGGGGGCTAGGTCAAAACATTGATCGATTTTTTCCAATTTCAATAACGTTCGTCCTTGGGTCAAAAGAAGCTTAAGTTATAAATTTCAGACAAATGGGTTCAAAATTGCGACTTGTTTCGTGCGCACAACGTTTACATGGACGGACGTACAAAAAGTAATTCTGAGTCGAATAGTATACTTGAAGGTGGGTCTGGGACCAATATTTCGGGTAGTTACAAACATCTGCACAAACTCATTATACCCTGTACCACAAAGTGGTGTAGAGTATAAAAAGTGTTATTTCATTCGAATTCATTTACTACATGACGGTGGTTTGTGTAGTAATACCTACTTTACATTATCACACTTTTCCATTACACACATCAAAATTTAGCAACTTCTAAAAGATTTATGTGATCCTTTTTGATTGAAACCTAGTCGTATCTAATAAGTGAACAATTTCTGGCCAACATTTTTTATAAAATCTTTCCCTAACATGGTGAAATTACGCTTGTAAAATGGAAAAGCATAATAGTTAAAAGCGGGTATAAGTAGCAGTTGTTGTTCACAACAATTTCACAATTTCAGTTGTTTTTGTATGAAAAATCTGAAATAACTTTTTTTTGTAGTTGTTTTAAGAAATAAACACAAAAAATACTTCATTGAAATAACAGTTGTTTTGTGTAGTTGTGTTTAGTATTTAAAAAATTTTATTTTTCTAGAAATATTTCGAAAAACGGATTTGATGCTTGAGTTGGAAGTGTGGGGTGCAGCAGGAACTATTACCAAATAAATAATTTTACCGTTTTCAACGTGTTAGAAGATTTTTTTTTGTTAATAAAAAAAGTCCGAATTGTTACACTGAAAGAATTTTGTCATTACGCCCGAGTAAAAATAATTTAATATGATCTTATATACTTTTATATAGTCATATTATTTCATATATGATCATGTGTGACACTATATCTTGCGAGATCAATTTATATAATACATTTTGATGTGCGATTTTTTTAAGATATCGTCATACATAACTTTATGTTGTAACATCTGGTCCCATGAATCATTCCAAATTTCTAAGTGTTTTATATAAAATTTTATATGCCTCCATTATTTTTTAATTTTTCTAAGTTTTTTCCAAGCACAACTTTTTTATCACGAATATTTTCTAAGTGTTTTGTATAAAATTTTATATGACTCCATTTTTTTAAATTTTTCTAAGTTTTTTTCAAGAAAAAATCTTTTATCGCAAATATTTTCTAAGTGTTTTATATAAAATTTTATATGACTTCATTTTTTAAAATTTTTCTAATTTTATCCAAGGACAAATATTTATGAGAATATTTTCTAAGTGTTTTATATAAAGTTTAACATGACCCCATTTTTGAAATTTTTCGAAGTTTTTTTCAAAAACAACTTATTTTTATTATTTTATTTTTTAACTTTTTATTAAAAACTAAAAAAAAACATCCGATTTATAAAATTGTATAAATTTTAATATAATTGGATAAAATTTTATATCATTGGATTAGACCAAAACTCGTATCAAAGTCGATATAAAGTTATATAAACTGATAGTATTATATAATTTTCGATCAAATCTTATGAAACCATTTTTCGTATAAGTTTATATCAAAATAGACACGAACCCATATTAAATTATATATTGCGTCATATCATTTTTTTTACTCGGGCGGCTATGAAAACGTACATTGATTCTATGAAAAAAATCATTAGAAGGGAGCCAATGATGCCCTTCATAGAATCTATGAAACAAAATCATAGAAACCAGAAACCCATGAAAAAGTTCATAGGCTATGAAAAAAAAAAAAAATATTCAATTCTATTTTTATTTATTTTATTATTTCAATTTTATTTTTTTTATTTATTTTTGTTATTTTATTTATTTACAATTTTCTATTTTTAAAAATTTATATTTTTTAACTTATCCCCACCGAGATTCGAACATAGAACCTCTTGTTCCGTGAAGCTTAGTCTCTAGCCACTTAGCTAAATTATATAAACAAGTAACAACACTTAAAATCAAATTTGAATAATATTCTGCTAACATATTGAGTTTGTGTCTTTGCTCTGTCACAATGCTCTGCCAAAAGCTGTGTGTGTGTTTGTAGAAAACAAATATTTTGTGTATTTACAAAAATAAAGCGTTATAAAACCAAGCGTTAGTTGGCGAGATTTTTCTTCTTTGGTGGCGCTGATAGCTAAGGCGTCGACAATTACCACTTCAGCCGGTAGGTCTTGGGTTCGAGCCCCGGTCAGGGCAGCAATGAAAAATTTTTTTTTAATGTTTTTTTTATTTTTTTTTTATTTTTTTAATAAATTTATTCAACTGTTTTAATTATTGTAACATTATTTTAATTATTTAAAAAAATAGATGGCGTATTGATGGCATTTTCTTCTATGAATGACATTCATTAATTCTATGAATTTAATAAAATCTATGAATAAAATTCTATGAAATATTTCAAAATACTAATGAATATTCATTCAGTAAATGAATTGTTTCATAGATTCTATGAATTTGGTTTTATGAAATTTATTCATAGATATAATGAACAATAATTCTTCCAGTGTAGTTACAGAAAAACAACTGTAATTTGATTTGAAGTTGTTTTTACCGTTGTCTGTAGTTGTTAATCAATAGTTAAAAGCAACAAAATTTCTTGGTTGATTTTACCGTAAAATGAAGGTGACGCCTAAACAACGACAAATGTAATTGTTTTAACTGTCTGTTGTTGTGGAATCTACTGTTCGTTTTTCAAAACTTTGAAGAGTTTGGGATAGCTCAAAAAATATCCAACTGAGCTGAAATTTTTTCTGGATTAGTTTTTCCGGTAACAAATTTCCTTTCGAAATTTGTTATGTAAACGTGTTTTGTGTTCACAAATCAACATTACAAATTTTAAAGATATCGGATCAGTGCCATTTGTAGCTCGCATATAAACCACTTTTCTGGTATTCACATAAATCTCCAAAATTTCATAAAAATGTGGAGTACTTTATTAAATTTTGCTTTGTAGGTCTTGAACGCTTACTTTGGTCGCCTTATCAAGTATGATTTTATTTGAACGTATATCTATTTTTTTAATTTTAAGACATAGGCCATTCAGGATATTCATTCATAGGATATTCAGTAAAAATCGGTCAACAAATTAAAGCCTATTGCACTCAAATTTCGTTTATGAGTGTTTTCTGCACTTATTAAAGATATAACTAAAGATAAATTCAATCGGTCCATGTATCGGCTTGCGACCCATTTTCTGGTTATCACTGGTTTAGGGTATCATGTGGTCGGTCTTGACCGACTTGTTTGACTTTTTTCCTTATTTGAATTGTTTTATTTAAAAAAAAAAAGTGTCAATGATTTTTTTTGTTAGTGGCATATTGTTTTCGCACTAGTAAAATGACTTTAGTGATTTAAATTTTAAAACAACTGTCGATTGAGTGTGAAAATATTGGCACGGTATTGTAATTGCTGAGGTTTTTTTTTTTGCAGATTGTTATAACAGTAAAATATGATTTTGCTGAAATCGGTTGAGTATGAAATTCCAGAGTAAAAATCGTAAAAAAAGAATAGATCTTATTTAGAGTAAAAAAAAATATTAAAAAGTTATGTATTAAATTTCAAAAACTGTTTGCAAGATGTTATACTGGCTACTGATTCATTTAAAATCAATGATGGGTACCAATACCTTTTCGATACCAATACCCGTTAATACCAATTCAAATTGAAAACCAATACCAATAAAAAACCAATACCTTTATTTGTGCGATACCAATACCGATAAAAAACCAATACTGATTCCCCACTACCAATACCAATTAAAAACCAATACTTTTATTCTTCAAAACCAATACCAATAAAAAACCAATACCAATTCATTTTTTTCTACTTTCGTATCGGTTTTGTTTCGGTTTTTTTGTATTCTTATTTTCGTTTGTTTTAATTGTGACGTCAAACATTTTCTTTCCATCACATTATTAAGTTTTACCTGACTAACGAATTGCTACAGGTGTTTACAAAAGATGTTACATCGATCAGTAATCGTTTGCATGCAAAGTCATACATATAACAAAAAGGAGTTAGCTACTTGAATTTTAAAAGCCATAAAAACATAAAACAAATATTTTTTTGTCACGTTTCGTGATTTTTATGACCCCTAATAAAAGTATATCTTAAAAAATTTAGACCTTTTCTGTAATGAATTTTTTTCTTTTGCAAACATTATTAATATGTGATGCACATATATTGAATGTCACTGCACTGTTCTTTGCGTTGTAAAAAAAATACTAATGTCCTCTTTTGGAAATCCCAAAATTTTAATCAAGCACGCAAAAAAAACTTGTGTCGGAGTGAGCAAAAATCTGGCATAATTTTACCAAAAATATGCTAAAACTACAACCGACGAAGTAGTTTTCGTAATTTAGCCAAAACATTTATGTAAAAAATTTTGAAGAAAATGCTAATGCTATTTAAGTAAAAACATGGTAAAATATACCAAAAGAGATATGGTGAAATATTCCAAAACTATTAGAAAAGATGACTAAAAATAATGCTAAAAATTACCACATTTATGCTAAAATAAATTTTCAATAAATTTTTGTAAAAATTTGTATATTTGTTGAATTTAAAATTTTCACAGAATAAATCCATATTAATGTAATAAATGTTGTGTAGGATTTAATTTACCACCGACCAACTGACCCTTTTTGTACAATTTTCTCGAGTGACTGCTGCCTACGCTTCTTCTTGAAGTAAAGGATCCGCTATAGCTTCACGAATTTATTTAAAAGCATCCTGTAAAAATAGAAAATTATTACAAAACATAAATTTTTAATTTAAAAAATTGGTAAACCCCATTGGTCTCTTGGTAAGGAGGAACACTTACTTTGTCATTGGCTTTGGGTTTTTAGGTTTTAATTTTATACCTAAGGGCAGGATTGGTGTCCACGCTCTTTATTGTAGTGAAGGATTCGCCATAGCTTCAAAAATTTATTTAGCAGTACCCTGTAAAAATAGAAAATTATTACCAAACACTAATTTTTAACTAAAAATCTATTAAACCTTATTGGTGTCTTCGGAATGCGGGTATACTCACTTTATCATTCCATTTGTTATTCATCGAAACATACGTCTGGGACTCCATTGGTTTTTCTTAATGAATGGTGTTTTAAGTGATGAAAGCAAAATTAACTTTAACATTCTTTTATCTTACATTTATTTATCTTTTAGAAAACTAATTATTTATTTTTATTTATTAATTTATTTTTATTTTATTTATCAATTTCCTTTTTACGTTTTTATAACACAAAAAATAAACAAACAACGCACACAAAAAAAATGAAAATGGCGGTCTGTATTTGTTTTTTTGCTGTTTTCTTTCGATAAATTTTTGTGCAGGTAATTTGCGTTATTGTGCAAGCTACTTGGTTATTTTACATAAAAAATGAATTATGTTACTTTAACATCGACAAGCATAATATTAGCAAAAATTTGGTAAAAATTTTTTTTTGGTATGAAAAAAGTTTTACCAAGTAGGATTGCTCAATCTTACACAGATTTTTTTTTTTGCGTGAGCAGTCGTTACAAAATTATATGTCACAACACCAGAATCCAGAAAAAAATTTTTGTTTGTTTTATTAGAGACACAGTTATATTATAAAAGAATTTAATAATGCATAATGTGCGGTTCACACTTGCTATTTTTGAGAGTTTAAGGGCTACGTGTTTAAAAAATTGTTTGTTCTGTATCCATTACGTTTTTATTCAGTTACTGGTGTTTTGTTAAACAACTTGTTGTGTAAACTCCATATAAGAAAAAAAATTTGCCCGTGTAATTACAAAAAGATCTAAAATCGAAAAAGGGGCCTTGAACGATAACCCATTTCAATCACGTAAAAAAATATGTATGAAAGGATGAATTTCAGGTATATTTTGTTACAAATGTTAAGTGTCATCTTTCTGCAATTAAAAAATATCTCCCCTTACCACCGCAATTTATATGGCTTTTCTGGAATAACGGAATATTAAACATTTTTTTTTGACAAGATTTTTAAGATCTGCCGGTGCTAATTTCACTAAAAAAAGTACCTTTTTCCAAAAAAGGAAAAATGAAATTGAATCCTATACCCAATTCACAGCTGAGGTGAAATCTTGTTCGAACGAGATTTCGATTATATGGTTGCTTATAAAATGATACAGACCATATGATCGAAATCTCGTTCGAACGATATTTTACCTCAGGTGTGAATAGGCCTTTAGTTTTATAAAATTTACTTTTTTTAATTTTTCTCAAAAGAGATAAAATTAAAACGCCTTAAAATATATATTTTTGTAAACCACTTTTGATTTAGTTGGCTTTAACTTTAATTTTATCATTATTATTTAAAAAAGAAGCGAAAAATAAGTTCTTCTCGCATTGGTACAGTGGACATAAATGGAGTAAAAACTGACCAATAAAAATTAGGTAATTTGTTACGCATTTGAGATTATCGAAAATCAAGGAAATTTTTATTTTTTTACCCTCCAAAATATAAATATATAAAAAAATGTTAGGGATTTTTTTAATTTTTCCTCCGCGCGATGAATGCTGTCAAATAGATTTATTATGATTTTTGCACTTCTTCTCCTTCTTCTTTTATATTGATCGTGTGTGGGTAAGATTGACGATTGTACAATGGTCAATCTAACCCATACATGGGAATTTTTAATTGGCATTGAATTTTCATTGGCATTAGTTGGAACTAATGCCACTGCCAAAAAAAGCATTAGCATTTATTGCCAATGAAATTTTTTAGCATTGGCATTATTTGTACTAATGCCAATGAAAAGGCACAAATGCCAAAAAAAACTATTTACAATTGATAAAAAAAATTAGAAAATTAGAAAAAGTGAATGCTCTATTGTATTAAGTATGACTTGATGCACCTTGTCTGTAATTTTTGTAAAAATAGGTACAGCCATTCTCTTGGAATGATCAATCAAAAATAAAATATTTATGTTTAAATCTCCATATACCGTTATCAAAAAAGCTAACAAATTTATACATTATTAAGGCGGGACCTTGTTTTTATTTTTTGATTAATTTATTTGACAAAAGGATGTACAACTTGTAAATGGGTATGGACAGTTCTTGATTCTGTTTTTTTGTGATTTTTTAATTTTTTTTATTTAATTTTTTTAAAATTGTTCCATTTTAAAAATTTTTTCCAAAATGTTCCGCGACATAATCCATAACTTAGGATGCCAAAATCTTCGTTGGTTTACTAGCATTAAGACTGACCTGCCCCTTTTGCCCGTTTTTTCGTCTGCGTTTAAAATAGTATTAATAGAAAGGGAGATGAACAAATCTAAAGTTGTTAAAATGAGCATTTTATAATTGAATAAATTAATTTTATAAATTAACAATTTTTAAGTTTTTCCAAAAGTACAAACATATTTATTTCTATATTAATACAGGATAAAATGAAACCCAAATACACAAAAAACCGAATTCGAGAAACCCCGGTTACACGAAAAATAGTTTTTTATCGTATTAAAAATTGTTTTCAACACATTAAAAAAAAAGAAATACCCGGTTAGGCGGTCCAGACAGTTTTTTGAAGTAGTGTGGTACTTTTGATTTCGACGAGTTTCAAACAAGAGGGTTTTCACAAAAAAAAATTTATTTATTTTTTAATTTTTGGCATTTCAATTTGTGTTGACTGGCACAAGCGGGCAAGTTTTTTGTAAAGTATGGATAAAAAGAATAATTCTGGTCCAAACAGTTTTTTGAAAGGGCGTGGAACTTTCTATAACAATGAGTTTTTAAAAGAGAGTTTTCAAAAAAAAAATTGAATTTTTTTATAAATTTTATTTTTTTATAAAATTTATTTTAATTCCATTTTTGAAAACGGACACAAGCGGACAAATTTTTTGGAAAGTTGGGATAGAAAGGATAATTCTGGCCCAGACAGTTTTTTGAAAGGGCGTAGAACTTTTGATAACGATGAGTTTAAGAATGAGGTTTCCGTATTTTTTTTTATTTATTTTTTATAAAGGCGAGGTGTTTTTCAAAAAAAAATCCTTCACGCAAAAATTCGACCCACTCTCTAGACACTCACTTAGAATTTTTCAACTCAACATCACGTGATTTAAATGAAAATCACTTTTTTGAGTCACGCAAATCACGGGACCAGCGACCATCTCCAATTCAAATACATAAACAAGAGACAAGTGTCTCTTTATTTGTTTAATCTATAACATCTGTAAATTTTAATTAAAATGAAGTGTCCACCCTTGAAAAAAATTCCTTGTGGTCTGAATCCAAAAAGTTTCAAGGCACTTATTTATTACCCTAGGTTACGTTAGGTTAACCTACCCTAATATAGTCACTTAATTTAAATGAAAATCGCTCAATAATCACGTGATTTAAATAAAAATTGCTCACGCCTGAATCACGTGGTTTTTTTAGTCACACAAATAACGGGACCACAGACCATCTCTAATTACAATACATAAACAAAAGACAAGTGTCTCTTCATTTAATTCATCTATAACATCTGTGAATTTGATTAAAAATGAAGTGTCCACCCTGAAATAGTTTCCTTGTAGCACCGATTTCAAAAACTTTCAAGGTACTTATTAATTACCTTAATATAGGCTTAATTTCTGAATTTCAAAAAGATCGGTTAACATTTACGACCTGTAGAGACTTTTGGCCAAAAAACCTACAATCACGCCCAGTGTGCACTGTGGGGCGGACAGAAGGACGACGTACGTTAAATAAATTAATATTAACGACAAAACCTTTTGCATTCAAATACAAAAACCAATATAAGATAAATACCAATACTTATTAAAAACCGATACCAATTCGAGGCTAAAACCAATACCAATACCCAATACCTAAATAATTCAAAACCAATACTGAAACCTATACCAATTCAACAAAAAATGAAAACCAATACCTATACCAATACTAATATAATTTTAAAAACCAATACCAATACCAATACTTTTATCGAATTGGTACCCATCCTTGTTTAAAATGCATTGAAATCCTTTAGGAAATATTTTCAAAAACCATCACCACATCAAAGTATATTTTTTTAAAATTGTGGTAGGTTTTTCTTTATAAAGTACATCTATCCCTTATTCACCCCTACATAGAAACCATAAATTCTCTAATATTTAATGCTACTGACGCCAAATGTCATACAATTTAACAAATGACGCCTTATTGTGACTACCACAATGCACTTCCCCTTCTCTAAAACTTCCCAGATAGAAAAAAAATAATAATTTTTGTAAATCTTATTTAGCATGCAACAAAGTATTAGGCAAGATAATCGAAAATAAATTTAATTCATATGTGTATTAAAATTATGTTCTACTTGGGATTAATTTTTGATAAAAATAAATTGTATTTATGATTTGAATTTGAAGCCAAAATAAAGAAAATGTAATGACTATTATGAAAAATGTGTCTAGCCACAACAGAGACTCTTTTCTGCTTTGCAGCACTCAAAAATGTTTGTACTAAACAAACATAAATACAATCATTTTGTATGGAGAACATTCATACATAACATGCAACATAAGGCATCTTTGACTTTGGTAAATGAATGAAGAAAAACAAAGGAAATATGTAAAAATGTGCACACACAAAGTGTGGTAGCATGTGTCTTTTTAAGTTGCAAGATGTGGAAAACATAAATTTGATGATACAACATTAATTTCAGAAAAAAAAATAAAAAATTTTATAAATATTTTTCTAGTAAAATAACAAACAAAACTTAAGAAATTGCTTTCAAATCTGTGGTAAATTATTTGTTTATATTAAAGGGGGTCTTTTGGGAAACCCTCTTTTAGAGAAAATTTTCAAAAATAAAATTCGGCCTTGGAAAAATCTTTCCATAAAAATTCACTGAGTATTTGGAAAATTACAAAAGAATAAAAAAGAAAAACCCTCTTTTACAGAAAATGTTAAAAAATAAAATTTGGCCTTGGAAAAATCTCCATAAAAGTTCACCGAATTTCAGGAAAATTACAAAAGAATAAAATAGCTACGAAAAAAAATAAGATTTCCGAAAATTTGTGAATTTTCATTGATTTTCTATTTTTTTAATTTTGTATGTTGAGCACACAGAAAAAGAAAATAAAAAAAATATTTGAGTAAATTGTTAATACTATTGAGTAAAAATTACTCAATTTTGCACCAGTAAACGATTTAATAGTATTGAGTAAATTTTTAATTGACACAATTAATGATTTACTCAAAATGTATCTATTTATTTTTTTTAAGTTTTAAAAATTTTTAAATTTTTGTACAAAAAAAATAAAAAACTTGTTTTTCAAACTTTACCAAACATATTTATGTCTCAAAAACATAGGAAAATTTTTTAAAGACGATTAAAAACTTTCATATACATACACAAAAACTATAAACTAAAAGGGGATTCAAAAAAACTATGAGAGTTAAAAATAAGTAAAAAAACTATTAAATTATTTACTTTTTTTAATTGCGTCAGTTAAAAAATTACTCAATTTTTGTTTTTAAATTTAAACAAGTGCACAGAAAAAAGTAAAAAAAATATTTGAGTAAACTTTTAATACTATTTAAATATTACTCAATTTTGCACCAGTAAACGATTTAATAGTATTGAGTAGTATTTTTAAAAAAAATTTATTAAATGTTTGAAAAAAGATTTGAGTAAATTTTTAATTGACACAACTAAAAATTTACTCAAAATTTATATATTTATTTTTTTTTAAGTTTAAAAAAGTTTTAAATTTTTTTACAAAAAAAAAACAAAAAACTTGTTTTTTCAAACTTAACTAAACATATTTATGTCTCAAAAACATAGGAAAATTTTAGGGTCGAACCTGAATCAAATTGCGTCGCGCAAGACGTAAAAAAAAACAAAAACAAACACAT
The DNA here is from genome assembly GCA_963921195.1 of Pegoplata infirma. NCBI lineage: Eukaryota > Metazoa > Arthropoda > Insecta > Diptera > Anthomyiidae > Pegoplata > Pegoplata infirma. Next base: position 56,773,605 of record OY992537.1, on the reverse strand, counting down.
CAAATTTTAAATTTTTACGTCCGTTTGATTTAGGTACGTCACATTTAAATATTAGAAACGAAAAATTATTGGGCGTTACGCTTTACGCAACGCAATTTAATTCAGGTTGGACGGTTATAAAGGCGATTTCAAACTTTCATAAACATACACAAAAAACTATAAACTAAACGAGAATTGAAAAAAACTTGAAAGTTTAAAGAAAAATTAAAAAATAAATTAAATTTTTATTAAATTATTTACTTAAATTGTTTTTAAAATTTTTAAGTAAATTTTTAATTGCGTCAATTAAAATATTACTTAATTTTTGTTTTTAAATTTAAACAAGTGATTACTCAAATTTGTTTCCTCAATATTTTTTTCTGTGTGATTACTCAAATATGTTTCCTCAATATTTTTTTCTGTGCAGAGTTAAGAAAATAACAAATAACAGTTGGAGCAAATTTTATAAAAATGTAATTTTATATGGGAGCCTACTTAGGGAGTGGAGATAAGGCGTAGGTATGTTTTAAAAAAATGTTGTAGGGTAAAAATAAATGGGGGTCGGTTTCACTAATGACCCCTCTCGGACTCACCATTGGACCGGTAGAAGCTGATTAAATAAAACAAATTTACAAAAAATAAAAAAAAATTGTATGGGGACCCCCTTAACAGTTAAAGATAGAGCGTAGGTGTTTTCAGAGAAAATGTTTGGACTAAAAAAATATTGTGGGTCGGTCATACATATTGTTGCTCTAAGGCCACTATTAGGGCAGTTATGTCGTTTTGTGTGGAAGCCCCCTTAGAAATTGGAGATAGGGTATTAGTTTGTTCCAAAGAAATGTTAAGACGTAAAAATAATAGGGGTCGGTCTCATAAATAACCCCTCTATGACGCACCATTGGAGCAGTAGAAATGATTTTAAGATTGGAAAATTATAATAAAATTTTTTCCAAAAAGTTTTAAAAAATAGTAATAATCGATATCCACGATCCTACTGCGCAAAAAATTTGTAGAATCAATAGAAGTTTTACCCAAAAAAATTTCAATAAAATCGAAGAGTACAAACATTTTCAAAAATGAGATCTAAATTTTAAAAGGTAAAAATCGCATACTAGAGCGTTTTTAAGAATTTTTATGGATTCTTTTTTTAAAAATACGTAAAAAACAAAAAATTTAAAAAAAAAATCCAATTTGGACCATTGTTGAAGAAGTTATGAGTAAAAGAAGTTTGAGTAAAGGCACAAACTACCAATTTTTAAAAATTCGATATCTTTTGAACGTGTCATCAAAAAAATCTGAAAATTTACCACGAAGGAGTTTTCGAAGGGTACTAAAAATTGTAAACAAATTGGGAAAATGTAAAAAAAAAATTTTTACATTGACATGGAATGCCCTATATATATTTTTAATACATGATCGATATAAAGACATTCCATGAATGACACTCTGTCTGTGGAAGGCAGACCGCAGTCCAAACCAAAAGCACTAGACTCCCGACTCAAATTGTCACTGGCAGAATCAGACCAGGATTAAAAATGCTCCCCCTTTTAACAACTAAACCAACCTCTAAAAAATACACTTTTTATATGTTTTTTATACTTTTGTGAATTAAATACAACATTTTGATGACAGCAGAAGTTCAAAATCCTGCTCATGAACCCAGGAAGATGTCATCCGAAGGATGACGAAATATTGATGAATAAAATAAATAAATAAAATTTATTAAAAAACTAAGGCCTCGAGCTTGAATATCCGTTTACTTATTAAAGCTTTTTTATTTTCTTTAACATTTCTAATTTTTTAGAATTAATTCTAATTTTTTTTTTATTTTATCTAAATTTATTAAGCATTTTGCTTAATAATAAATACTTGGAATATAATTATTTTTAACAGTCCCCTTTTTTTTCATTGTAAAACATATTTATGTAAAAATTTTAATACACAAACTTTTAAGTCCTTATTTGAAAATTTTAAATATTTGTTTATGTAATTTTTTTTTTAAATATTTTGAGAACTCAAACACGTGTGTTAATAAAAAAAAAATTCATTTCATATTCAACACCCTCATCTTGCATTACATAAAAAATTGTTTTCATATTTTTTTTTAAGTTTCATATTTTCCTATAAATAAAAATTTATTATTGTCTGTTTTTGGATGAAGGATTATAAAAAAAAAATGTTGTAATTATCGTATTAAATTTGAAATATACCACACCCATTACACAATTATTGTATTAAGGTTGTGGTGCTGTTGATGTGACCGACTGATGCTCTTGCAACTACTGGATGATGGAGTTTTGTTTTCATTGTGTGATGGAACCTTAAAATTCAAGTGACATGGAATAAAAGTTTTTTGAACTTAAAAAGTACCAAAATTTAAATAACTTTTTTTTAATAAAAAAAATATTTAACAAGCACACAAAAAAATTGCCATGAACGACTTTCATAGTATTTATGAAAAAATTCATAAAAATGTTATAATTTTTTTTTAAATACTTTTTAATTTTTTCATAGTATTTATGAATTAATCATAATATACGGAATTTAAAAAATATTAAATATTTTTCATAAATACTATGAAAAAGTTCAAAAATTTTATGAAAAAGTTCATAGTTTTTTTATAATATTTTTTTTTAAATAAATCATATTATGATTTAACTTTTTTTTTAATTAAAAAAAAATAAAATTAACAAGCACACAAAAAAATTACCATGAACGACTTTCATAGTATTTATGAAAAAATTCATAAAAATGTTATAATTTTTTTATAATACTTTTTAATTTTTTCATAGTATTTATGAATTAATCATAATATAGTATTTATAAATTAATCATAAAAAAATATTAAATATTTTTCATAAATACTATGAAAAATTTCAAAAATTTTATGAAAAGCTTCATAGTTTTTTATAAATTTGTTCATTAATACTATAAATATCGTTCATGGGCATACTTTTTCTGTCGGGAAACTTCGTAAAACTGTACATATACCGCTAGATCGTTTTAGGTCGCTCAAGGTTCAATAATATAATTTACTTAATTGGGACCTTGAACCATATTTCTCTGCTTTTTACACATGACAAAGTAAAAAACAAGTAAATAAAGTATTTCTTTAGCCTTTCACTTACCCATCTCTAATTTATAATTATTTTGTGGTATTTCTTTATAGGGTTGAATTTGTAATGCACATTGTACACTCATAGAAATATCTTAGTAGAAAAATTAGTAAACCCATTGTAGATCAAGTTTTACAGAATTTAACAAAAATCAATGTTGATATTACAAAATTCAATAGTTGAAAAATACATAGTTGGAAAAAATTGTATAAAATATAAGTACATGAAATGTGCAACACTGTTTTTGCTGATCGCCATTTGCAAATTTTTGTTGTATTGTACAGAAGGGATGTTTCTCAAAAAAAAATCTTTTTTATTACAAAATTAAAAGAAAATATTTGGTGAGTAATTAAATATATTTGTTATTTAATTCATTAATAAAGCAATTTTTTATTTTTTTTAGCAATTTCTGATTTGGAATCTTTCTAAAAACTCCAGTAGCTAATCACGTAAAATGATTGCCGACAACAAAACAACAGCGAAATACATCACAGTCCAAGGAAACAAAAAAATATCATCTAAAAACAAAATAAGTTTATGTGAAAATAATGAGTTAATGAAAACCACGAAAAAATATTGTGAAAATATTCAATTAAATAAAATAACATTTACAACACAAATAAGAATTTAATTTTAATAAATAAAATTGCAAGAATATACAAAACAAAACGAGTATGATTAACAAAAATACGAATAGAACCAACAGAAATACGAGTTAATCAGCTTTTACAAAAACTGACAACAATTAATGTTGAAATCAACATAAATATTTGTAGGGTCAAAATCAACAATGATTTCTGTTGAATTTACTACGATTTTCTTTGGGAATACAATGATTTTTGGTTGAGTGTAGTCATAAAAAAACAAGTGTTTATTTTAAATATTTATACCCTACACCACTCTGTGGTACAGGGTATAATGACTTTGTGCTGATGTTTATAACTACCCGATAATTGGTGAAAATCGGTAAATGTTAAGACCTAGCCCCCATACAAACGCCCCTTTTTTATTCGGCTTAAATGACTCTAATAACCGTATTATAATAGATATCGCTTTGAAATTTAGCAGGTAATCAAATTGCACAAATCATCAATCCAAGTTTCAGAGGAATCGGGTCAGTCCTTCTGGTAGTCCCCATACAAACCACCCTCCCGATATTCACATAATTCCCTAAAAATTCATAAAAATTTAAATATTTGATAAACATTCTATTTTTATGTGTTAAACGTGTACTTTAGTAACCTAATTATATCTGAATATAATTGGACCATTTTTGGACTTAGTCCCCCATATAAAAATTTCGACCGATATTCAGTTAAATCGGTCTATTGACAAAAAAATAAACCAATTCCACTAAAATTTGAACAGTGTGTGTTTTCTACACTAAATAAAAATCTAGAAAAGGACAGATCCAATCGGTCCATGTTTGGACTTAGGACCCATTTTCCGGAAAACACTGGTGTAGGGTATCATATGGTCGGTCTTGACCGACTATAACTTTCTTACTTGTTTTTTTTTTTTATGGTGATTTCAAATTTATGGTTATAATATATTTTTGGAAAGATTAAAGTCATTATAAACCACAGAGAAGGGAGTTTTTTCGATTAATGTTTATTTTTAATCCTTTCAAAAATTATTTACATTTATGAAAAGTAAATGTTTGTTAAAGATCGAATAATGTTTAAAATAATAAAAATCTAGGATAGTAGAATAAATAACACTGTGCAACAAATTTCAGGTTATCGATACAGTCCAAAAAAAAGAGCTTACATCTAGAAATTTGACAATTAGGACAGGGAAATATGTTCCCTTTTGAAAAAACAAAATTTTATTTTTGTTTGGTATTTTTTGTTTAAGTGTTGAATTATTTTTATGCTAATGAAGTTCATTGACCTAAAATTAGATCAGGGGAATAAGGATATGCGTGTTTTCGGCTCGCCCCTTTTTGTGGGCGCGGTTATATAAAATATTAAAACAAAAATGATAACGTTGTAATATATTATCGTAAATATGACAAAAATGGAATTTGTAAAAATGTATAGCGACAGGGAAGATGTCCCGCAATAACATCCCCCAAAAAGATCACTCGAATTAAAACCAAAGAAATAAGAAAGTTATAGTCGGTCAAGACCGACCATCTAATACCCTACACCAGTTTTTCCCGGAAAATGGGTCCCAAGTCCAAACATGGACCGATTGGATTTGTCGTTGTTAGATCTTTATTTAGTGAAGAAAACACTCACAGGTCAAATTTTAGTGGAATTAGTTTATTTTTTTGTCAATTGACCGATTTAACTGAATATCGTTCCAAATTTTTATATGGGGGACTAAGTCCAAAAATGGTCCAATTATATTCCGATTTGATAAGGTTACTTAAGTACACGTTTAAAACCTAATAATAAAATTTTTATCAAATATTTCCATTTTTATGAATTTTGAGGGAATCATGTGAATATCGGGAGGGTGGTTTTTATGGGGACTACCAGAAGGACTGACCCGATGCCTTTGAAATTTGGAATGGTGAATGCATACAAAATTTGATTACCAGATAAATTTCAAAGCGATATCTATTATAATACGGTTATTAGCATCATTTTAGCCGAATCCAAAGGGGGCGTTTGTATGGGGCTAGGTTTTATCATAGACCGATTTTCTCCAATTTCAATAGGATTCATCCTTGGGGCAAAAGATGCTTAAGTTTCAAATTTCAAGTCAATTGATTGAAAATTGTGACCTGTATCGTGCTTAAACCGATAGATGGACGGACGGACGGACGGACGGACAGACGGACGGACATCGCTAAATTGACTCAAAAAGTAATTCTGAGTCAATCGGTATACTTGAAGGTTGGTCTAGGACCAATATTTCAGTAGTTTTTATATCCTACACAACAGAGTGGTGTATGATATAAAAACACAAAATTCTTATACGGCTTTTTTGCTGACCTTAATTCATAATATTTTCAACAAATTATTTTGAAAAACATTTTTTGTTAAGAATTTTGTATATTTTTGCATAAATTATTTTGGCATCTTAGGATTATCTATTCTCCAATTCGGGGAAAAACATATTTTGCTACCTCCTTTTTGACAAGAATTTCTTGTAATTTTACAAGCTTTTTACCAATCATTTTGTAATTTTACAAGCTTTTTATCAATAAAATTGTAAATTTACAATTTTTTTTGACGCGATAAAACTGACAAGGAGGTCTTCTGATTTCACTAGATTTTTTGATACCTCCTATTTTACGAGGATTTCTATTAACAATTTTGAGCTTTTTAGTAATTTTAAAAGCTTTTTACCAATAAAATTGTAAACTTACAACTTTTTTGGCAAAATAAAACTTACATGGAATTCTCCTGAATTTACTAGACTTTTTTGTAAAAAAAGTTGGAAACTAATTATAATTAATTACAAAACAAAATTTAAAAATTACAAAATAGTTGTAAAATAGTTCCTAGTTTAAAAACTAGGAAAACTGTCATATATTAGTAAAATGGGACTTTTTCTAATAATTTGTCAAGTTTTTTTGTGCGTAGGAGAATAAAAAGTTTTCCCGGAAGTTCATAATCGGAATAAATACTTTTTTGACACACAAAAAAAAAATCCAGTCTAATGTTTCAACAATATCGCATTATGACATGGATAACCACTGTTTACATGAACTTATTTTCACAACTTCTCTTTCAATTGTTTAAATGTCCAACAATGAAAATTTTAATTAACAAATATCAAATTATGTTCACAAGTTTTCAAAAACAATTGAAATTTAATTCTATCACTTAAAAATAAGTTTTATATTACAAGAACTTTTTTTATTTAGTTACACTAAAAATAATTGCTTATATCGAATATCACAACAATATAAAGTTTTGAAATATTTATTTATATTGTTTAAACAACTATTTTTGTGTGTAAAAAAATTTAAATTAACACTTAAAAAACATAAAGTCATACATAATTTCTTTGGGCATTAACAACAAATTAAATACAGTCTGATAGAAGAAGAGATAATATTTAAATTAATTTTCATTTGACAAAATAATAGACATTTATCAAATATTTGATAACATGACCAAGATATTAAATATAACTTACAAATAATTGCACATATTTATTAAAATGAAATTTAAAACTATTCGCTATGGTAAATAATAAATGTATTCACTAAAAACCAAATATTCAGTTTCCTACTATAAATTGAGTAAATGTAAACAAATTGTGTAATTTTACACAAAATAAATTAAAATTTACTCATTTTATAGCAAATTTAATTTTTTTGAAGAAATTTGTCAAAGTTTACTCAATTTATGGTAAGAAACTGAATTCTCATTTTTTTAATGAACCCTTCACCATTTTTAGCTGGAAAATGGATCCGCGATTTAAGATCCCGACACTACCTTATCGAAAATTGACAATGGTTTTAAAAACAAACGCTCTGAATAGCTCTGTAACAAAAAAAAAAACATTCTCAAAACGTTATTTTCAAACGTTTCCAAAAGCATTTTGAGAGTACTTTATTTACAAAACATATGACTGCTCCAATTTCATTTATTTTTCTTTAAGTTTTTTTTCGTCAATATATTTTTTATTACATTTTTTTTCATCAAAATTTTTTTTTATTTCTTAATCAAAACATTAAAAATTAATGATTTCGTAGGTTATTTTTAAAAATTTTCCATTGAAATATATTTTTAAAAATTTTTAACAAAATTTTTGCGAATCGATCCCGAAATCAACTACATTCTGGCCAGACACTCTACCTACCGTGTCACTTAATATAAACATGTTTTTATATTTCTAAAAATATTTTTCTGATTTTTTTTTTTCTACAAAAAAATAACCTACTTGTGTAAGTAAAAACTAATGATATCTCATTAAAAAATACCAACAATTAAAAAAAAAAATACTTACACAAATCATTACAAATTTAAAGAATAATCAGTAGTTTTTACTTCCAGAACAAAAATAAATGACTTTAAAAATTAAATGTTAATGAAAGTCTTTATATTTTAGTGTGCTATTTTTGAAACAAAGTACAGAAGTAGTCATTAATAAAAACTGAACATCAAACAAATGTTTTTTCTTTTAAAAACGACTAAATGTTAAACTTTTTAAATAAACTACAAACAGTTAATAACATAATTTTTTTTAGTGTATAAAACACTTTACATTTTCCAACTTTTGAGACCAATTTAGATAAAAAAATATTTTTTATGTTAAAAAATCAACATCTGTGGACTGAAATTGCGGTTTTGAAATTTTTTAAATATTTTTCCGATAAACTACGCCAAATTTCCTACACTCAAAATATTTTGTAGGCAAAAACAAATGAAAAACACATTAAAAACGAGTGAATAAACAATTGAAAACTATCCCAGTAATTATTCATTTGCTTTAACAAACATCAAGATTTATTTTTTGCTGTTGACAAAATTTTCTAAAATAAATAACATTAAACATTAAAAAACAAGTAAGAAAATTATAGTCGGTCAAGACCGACCATATAATACCCTACACCAAGGTTTCCCGGAAAATGGGTCCCATGGATCGATTAGATCTATATGTTGTAAAACCTTTAATAAGTGAAGAAAACACTCACAAATCAAATTTGAGTGAAAAAGGCTTCTATTTGTTGACAATAAACCGCTTTAACTGAATATCGGGCGAAATTTTCACAAGGGGCCTGAGTCCAAAACTGGTCCGATGATTATCAGGTTTGATAAGGTTATTTAAGTACGCGTTTAACATACACAAACAAAATTTTAATTAAATATTTTCTATTTTCATGAAATTTGACACATTTATGTGAAAATCGGGAAGGTGGTTTGTATGGGGGCTACAAGAAGAACTGGTCCGATTTCTTTGAAATTCGGAATGATGATATGTGAAGACAAAACATGTTTACCATCCAAATTTCAAAGCGATACCTTCTATAATACGGTTATTAGAGTCATTTGAGCCAAAACTAAAGAGGACCTTTGTATGGGGGCTAGGTCTAAATATGGACCGAATTTTTCCAATTTCAATAGGCTTCGTCCTTGGGCCAAGAGAGACTTAAGTTTCAAATTTCAAGTCAATTGAATAAAAATTGCGACCTGTATCGTGTTTACACCGTTTACATGGACAGACAGACAGACAGACGGACGGACGGACGGACGGACATCGCTAAATCGACTCAAAAAGTGATTCTGAGTCGATCGGTATACTTAAAGGTGGGTCTAGGACCAATATTTCGGGTAGTTACAAACATCAGCACAAACTCATTATACCCTGTACCACAGTGTGGTGTAGGGTATAATAACGTTTTTTTTTTCATTCTTTTTTAATTCGAAAAAAATAACCTACGAAAACATTAAAAATTAATTATAGTTCTGTTGTTTTTACCAACAAATTCCAAAAAAAAAATGCCTACGAAAACATTAAAAATTTATGATTTTGTAGGTTATTTTTTACAATTTTCCATTGAAATATTTTTTTAAAAAATTTTAATAAAATTTTGGGGAATCGATCCCGAAATCAACTACATTCTGGCCAGACACTGTACCCATCGTGGCAAAGTCACTTGATACAAATATGTTTTTTGTATTTCTATAAATAATTTTTCGAATTTTTTTTTCTACAAAAAAATAACCTACTTGTGTAGGTAAAAACTAATGATATCTCATTAAAAAATACCAACAATTAAAAAAAAAATACTTACACAAATCATTACAAATTTAAAGAATATTCAGTAGTTTTTACTTACAGAACAAAAATAAATGACTTTAAAAATTAAATGTTAATGAAAGTCTTTGTTTTTTAGTGTGCTATTTTTGAAACAAAGGACAGAAGTAGTCAGCAATAAAAACTGAACATCAAACAATTTTTTTTCTTTTAAAAACGACTAAATGGAAAACTTTTTAAATAAACTACAAACAGTTAATGACATAATTTTTTTAGTGTAATTTTTAAGCCGGATTTTGTCAAAAAATTCGGACATGAATTTTGGTCGAAATACGTAATTTTTTTCAACTTTGACCGCTGGTTGCCGACTGAAGATGACCTTGCAAAATTGTTTCTTAAATTTTCCCATACTCAGCTCTAACGTGGCCATTGTTTGGCAGGTATGACACGACATGAAATTTGAAAATTTTATCATGTTTGTATTCTTAAAGCAATTAAGTTTTTAATAAGAAATTTATGTGTGCAAATAGTATTGACAACCCCTTCTTAGCCAATCGTGAATTACCTTACTAAATTAGAAATGAAAGACAACTTAATTTCGTATTAATAAATAATACAAATATGTCTTTTTTTCTCTTTTGTAGATATCAAATATTTCTACATGATATTTATTTATGTGCTTTTCAATTTAAATTTATTTATTTAAAATTTATTATTTCAATTCAAAGTATTTTATGTAAATTTTTTATTACTTATTGACCTAAAAAATGTAAATCGTTTATTTTTGCTATTAAATTTCAATTATGGGAAAATTTTATTTATTTTTTTATTTGTTAAAATTTTTTTTATGTATTTGATGTTTATATCTCTATTTTGCATTTACATATCTGCAGTCATTTTGTAGACAAAATAATCATCTAAACATAACCAATTGTTTAGGTATTTTCACCAAAAGAAAAAATAACATCATTAAAAGAAAAGCCCACACAAAACATAATAATAAACAGAAAATTCAAAATGTGAATTTAAAAAAGTTTTTCTTTTTTATTTACATAGGAAAACTGCTTGCATGTGAATGAAAAATGTTGGGTGTAAAAATAAATTTTGGGCTTGCAAACAAATTTTAAAGATGCTAGAAAATATTTAGTTTTACAGTATTTAGGACGTTTTCATTGCAGCCATTTTAATTTTTTATACCCTCCACTCTAGTGATAGAGGGTATATATAAGTTTGTCATTCCGTTTGTAACACCTCGAAATATTGGTCTAGGACCCCATAAAGTATATATATTCATGATCCTTGATCGATTTTAAGACGATCTAGCGATGTCCGTCCGTCCGTCCGTCCGTCCGTCCGTCCGTCTGTCCGTCTGTCTGTCTGTCTGTTGAAAACACGCTAACTTTTGAAAGACTTAACAGAGGCTCCTGAAGTTTGGCATATATGTTGGGCATTTACCTGGTCAGGTTGGTATTGCAATCCAGCGAAATCGGTCAAGTGGTTCAAAAGTTATGAGCAAAAGACTGAATTTCGGCAAGGGTTTTTCGTGAATTTTTGAGATAAAAAGCACTATAACTTTCGAAAATAAATTCTGAGGATGCTGAAGCTTGGCATATATCTTTTGCGTTCCTCCAGCCTCGTTCGTATTGAATTTCAGCCAAATCGGTCCAGTAGTTCAAAAGTAATTAGCAAAACCGTGAATTTCAGATTAGCTTCACCTAAAATTCACGTGTTGAAAACCCATTAAACCTGTTTTAATAACATTGGTAAGTCACAAAAGTATTTTACAACGTATTTTTGTCACTCAGAAATATTTTTATACCAAAACAAAAAAAAATACACTCGAAAAAAATTTTACACTCAAAAAAAATTTTACACTCAAAAAAAAAATTAGTAAATAATTTTTTTTTTTTTTCAAAAATTACTAAAAAAAAATTTTTAAACAAAATAAAATATTTCTAATCAAAACTGTTATTTTTTTCACGTTAGAAAATTTATTATCACTTAAAATGGGCATTGTGGAGGGTATTCATAGATTCGGCCAAGTCGAATTTAACTTTTCTACTTGTTCATGTTAGATTTGTTTTCAATAAAACTAGAGGTCCTACAGTGAAAATAACAGCGTTTTTTGGCTTAACTGGAGGTCTTACAGTAAAAATAGCTTACATTGGGGATCATCGCTATAAATGTCCAAAATTAAATTTTTATTAAATTTTTTGTTTAAAAATTTGAAATGGCATTATTTTTTGCTTAACTAGACGTCCTACAGCGAAAACAGCTAAAATTGGGAATAATCGCTATTAATTTAAAAAATCAAATTTTATATAAATTCTTTCTAAAATTTAAGTGTTTTTATCGACGCATGCCATATTCTGTTTGTTATTAAGGGTTTGTGATTGAAGAAGAAAACATTGTATTTCTAAAGATTATTTTGAATGCGGATTTATTCCAGATCATGGTTTCTGTAGCCACCTCTACGTCATCAGTGGAGAATATTACATTAGATTTTAAATTGTTTGATTTTTTGTAGGACTGTTTTTTCTATATGTTTTTTTATCAACAGACATAACTCTGATTGGAATAGAACCCACGTTCTTCAAATTTTCCATCAGTTTGCAAAGCAAGTACTCTACCATCTGAGCTATCGCCCTGCTTGACAAACTAACAGCAGAAGTTCGTTGGTTCGTATTTTATTTCTAAAAAACTTTAATTACATTTTTTTGCCTAGCTAGAGGTCCTAGAACGAAAAAAGATAAAATTGGGTATCATCATATAATTTTTTTTTTTAAACTTCAATTTTGTTTAGAACAAAAAATTACCAAAACTTAATTTTTATATACTTTTTTATCTAAAAAAACTTAAGTTTGGCTTAACTAGAGGTCCTAGAAAGAAAATAGCTAAAAATGTCCAAAACTCCATTTTTATAAAAAAATTTGTCCTAAACCGAAAAAAAATTATTTGGCTTAACTAGAGGTCTTAGAGCGAAAATAGCTTAAATTAAGGATCATCGCTATAAACTTCCAAAACACGATTTTTTTTTTAAATTAAGAGGTCCTAGAAAGAAAATAGCTAAAAATGTCCAAAACTCCATTTTTATAAAAAATTTTGTCCTAAACCGAAAAAAAATTATTTGGCTTAACTAGAGGTCTTAGAGCGAAAATAGCTTAAATTAAGGATCATCGCTATAAACTTCCAAAGCACGATTTTTTTTTTTTAATTAACCAGTCCTTAAGCGAAAATAGCTAAAATTGGGGATCATCGCTATATCATCGCCTTTCTAATAAGGTACTAAAAACTAAAATCGGTTGAAAATCAGTCAAGTTATTACAACTTCCCCAGGCATCTAACGTGAGGAAGACCACCAGATTAAACAATACAATCTGATTTTTGAAATTTATTGAAATTTTCTACTGTAATAACATTTTTTTATTCTTCAAGTTCAAATGTAATTAGATGACAAGTATTTATACCCTACACCACACTGTGGTACAGGGTATAATGAGTTTGTGCTGATGTTTGTAACTACCCGAAATATTGGTCCTAGACCCACCTTTAAGTATACCGATCGACTCAGAATCACTTTTTGAGTCGATTGAGCGATGTCCGTCCGTCCGTCCGTCCGTCTGTCTGTCCATGTAAACGGTGTAAACACGATACAGGTCGCAATTTTGAATCAATTGACTTGAAATTTGAAACTTAAGCCTCTCTTGGCCCAAGGACGAAGCCTATTGAAATTGGAAAAAATCGGTCCATATTTAGACCTAGCCCCCATACAAAGGTCCTCTTTAGTTTTGGCTCAAATGACTCTAATAACCGTATTATAATAGGTATCTTTTTGAAATTTGGAAGGTAAACATGTTTTGTCTTCACAAATCACCATTTCGAATTTCAAAGAAATCGGACCAGTTCTTCTTGTAGCCCCCATACAAACCACCTTCCCGATTTTCACATAAATGTATCAAATTTCATGAAAATAGAAAATATTTAATTAAAATTTTGTTTGTGTATGTTAAACGCGTACTTAAATAACCTTATCAAACCTTGTAATCATCGGACCTTGTGAAAATTTCGCCCGATATTCAGTTTAAGCGGTTTATTGTTAACAAATAGAAGCCTATTTCACTCAAATTTGATTTGTGAGTGTTTTTTACACTTATTAAAGATTTTAAAACATATAGATCTAATCGGTCCATGGGAATCATTTTCCGGGAAACTCTGGTGTAGGGTATTATATGGTCGGTCTTGACCGACTATAATTTTCTTACTTGTTTTGATATTGTGTTTTGCTAACATAATTTAAATTAATGCTAAAAATGCCTCCATTTTTCAACACTATTTTGAAATCTCCATTTTAAAATTTTTATTATTTTTATTTTTTTTTAATTTGAAAAAACCATAAAAATATTACACTAAAACATGAATAATAAAAAAATGTTATTAAAGTAGATAATTTCAATAAATTTAAAAAATGGGACTCGAATTCATTAATCAAGTTGTATGACACACGTTAGATGCCTGGGGAAGTTGTAATAACTTGGCTGATTTTAAGCCAATTTTAGTTTTTAGTACCTTAATAGAAAGGCATTTTACTCCACATCATAATTCTGTAACCACCTGAATTCAAATGTAACTTAAAATACCAAAAAAATTGCGAAAACTGAAAAAAATCATATTTTTCCTTGTAATCTGTGTTTTAAACTTCAAGGCCCATGCAGAACGCCTTACACATATCCGATCATCCTTAAATTTTGTGCGACGTATTTTTACCTCCAAATCTACCAATTTTTTTTTTGGAGCACCATATAAAATAAATCAGAGTCAAAAAAATAAAAGGTGCAATTCTAAAAATTTTAAAAAAATAGAAAGAATTGTGATCACATCTTGAATTATGGCTTAAAAGTGGCGTTATATAGAGTTGAACTTTTAGACTTCTTAAAAAAAAAAAATCGAAGGTTTCGGACTTTTTCAAAAAGTCTATTTTAATTTCTAAACGTTAAAAAATAAGTGATAATTACTTCGAATAATTTTTTTAATATTTTTTTCTAAAACTATATTTAAATACCAACAAAACGCTGTCCAACTTTTTTTAAGATATCTATATTTTTAACTGGTCAAAATTAATTGAAAATTTTAATTTTTGAATTTTTGTGAAAAATTCGCCAATTTGAAAAATTTATTACTCAACAACATCTTGGAATAAAAGGCTGAAAATTGGTGTCCAAGTTGCATTTAATAAGTACTAAAACATATCCAAAAATAAAATAAATCGAAAGGGGTCGGGTCTAAAAGTGAGTGATTTGGCCTGGAATGCCCCATTTACTTTATGGGGTCCCCGACCGATATTTCGATGCGTTACAAAAGGAATGACAAAGTGAGTATACCCCCATACTGTAGTTGGAGGGTATAAAAATACAAAATAAGTTTAAATTAGGGATCAGCGCTATAAATTTTCAAAACTGTATTTTTTTATGAATTTTTGCAAAAAAAGAACTTTAATGACATTTTTTGTCTTTAGACGTTCTAGACCGAAAATAGCAAAATTTTTAAATAATAGCTATAAAGTTCACAAAAACTACAATTTTATATAAAGTTTTTCTAAAAAATGTTAATTGCATTTTTTTTTGTTTGGTTGACCGAAAGGTCCTAGAACGAAAAAAGCTAAAATTGGTGATCATCGCTATAAATTTCCAAAAGTACACTTTTATATGAATTTTGTCTAAAAAACTTTAATTGCATTTTTTGAATGAACCGTATGGTGAAAATTAAATAATTTTTTCAATAAACATTAGATCTTGCAAGACATTGCAATGATAAAAATATGGACAGCATACACGTCAGAAATTGTTGACCCTTGCAACAACAGTGCAATATTGCAACTTTAAAAAAAAAAAAAAATTAAATCAAATTTTTATTTTTCTTTTACCTTTTACATGATGCGGCGTTGCAAGAAAAGACTCGAATTTTTTTTAAAGTAATATAATTGCTTTTATTAAATATATTTACATTTTATTAAATATATATCGGCCATTCCATGAAAGAACGGCCAAAATTTGACCTCGGGTCATCCGATTTTTATAAAACTTTTTTTTCGAGAACTCTAAGGAGGCCTTAAGAGATTTTAGTTTGCGGTTTAGAAAAATTCTGAAAACATTCGATTTTATTCGCGATTTTCATATTTTGAAAAATCAAAAAAATTAAAAAAATGTTCAACTTTGTAGATGCATATCTTGGCCAATTCTTAATGGATCTTTGTTATTGAAAATGAGTTTGGAAGGCAATATTGTCTTATTTTACAATATTGTTTTACAAAAAATATTTTAAATTCAAAAATGCATTTTGTATGCAATTGCATTTTCTAAATGCATTTTTTAGGTCAAAGGGCCTCTTCGATTTATTTTCTGTTTTGTACTTAATAAAATATGTAATTTTTACTAAAGACCTGTATTTATACTTTTTTGGGTCTCGTAGTTGTTATATTTTAAAAAAAATTTTAAAGAAAACGCTTAGATTTTTTTCACACAAATATTTAAATTATTTTTATTTTTTTGCGTTTTTTTCGTTATTTTTTAGTTTGATTGTATTAGTACGCCATAGAACGAAAAAAAAGTGCTTTATATGAACACTGTGTGTAAATTTTAATCTTTTTTTAGCAAGCAGAACACTTGCGCGTCCCGAATTCGGCTTTTTTCGAATTTGAAAATGCTTGCCCCCCTAAATGATGGGGATTTAGGACCCTTTTACGGGAAAAATAACAAAAACCATTTTGGACAAAAAAAAAAAAAACAGTTGGCTACTAAAGATAGCACTCTTCGTGCATTTTCAAAAAAAAAATCTGTTGTAAAAAATTGTAAAAATTGTTTAAAAATTATTTAGCTCACAAGTAGATTTAATAAATTTTTCAACTTATTTCACACTACTTTGGAAAAACACAAATATATTTATATAACGCGAATTGATCTAAAAAACTGGGAGACACGTGTATTTTATTTTCAGCTCTACTGTCAGAATTTTTCGGTCTGGTCCATGTGTACAAAAGTGTGTCGGACGGTGTAATAAAACACTGTAATTTTCACTTGCAGAAATATTTTTTTTCGCGAAAAATATATTTTTATGTGAACGTTTTTTTTATTTAAATTTACGACATCTAGGAGCAAAATTACTACGTATTCGCGAAAATTTTTTTAACTTGGTCAAATTTACAAATTATGTAGGTACACTTTGCGGACTTTCCTTGTAAATTACAGGAAAACCCAATGATAGAATTCAATTCTGATGGCGAACACAGGAGGTCAAAATATATAAAAATTAGTGGATCTGGTTAACTAGTCTGATTTTGGGTCAGAACCTTTTTACATTTTTTAAATGTATAATAACAGTATAACACTGTAATTTTTATTTGCGGAAATTTGATTTTTAGCGACATTTTTTATTGTATTTTTTAATTTTGATATTTATGTTTGAAAATGTCTTAAATACGGAAGGTGACAGAAAAAAAACTTTCGAAAAAAAATATTTTTTCTCTCTCTCAAAAAAAAATACAGCATCTTTTAATTTTAAATATATTTATTCGAGTTTTTTAAATTTAAATTTAAAAATTATCCCAAAAGTATAAAAATATCGTTTTTATGGCACATTAGCATACAAATTGCAAATTTGGTTAACCTTGCTGGTATAATTTTCGACTTATACAATCCAATTTAAAAACAATGAAAAAAAAATCGAAAAATTGTGAACAAATTTCAAGTTTTGTAAGGAAAAAATTCAAGTGATTTTTAAAAAAAAAATAATTTAAATATTTTAACTGCGAGACCCAAAATACTATAAATGCAGGTCTTCAGTAAAAATGTTATATTTTGATTAACATGAAAGATGAAAAAAATCGATGAGGCCCTTTGACTTAAAAAATGCATTTTAAAAATGCAATTGCATAAAAAATGCATTCTGCAGTTCAACATTTTTTTTCTACTATAATATTGTAAGAGTAGACGATATTGGCAATTAAACTCATTTAAAATGATAAAAATGCATAAAGAATTGGCTGAGATATTAATTTACAAAGTTACCCACTTTTTCCAATTTGTTGATATTTCAAAAAATTAAAAACGCGAATAAAATCGAGGGTTTTTTAAATTTCTATAAACTAAAAACTGAATTCTCTAAATGGCTCCTTAGAGTTCCTACAAAAAAAGTTTTGTGATATTCAGACGACCCAAGGTCAAAAAATGCCCATTTTTGGCCGGTACATTTAAATATATTTACAAAGCAAAAAGGAAATAAAATCACATTTTATTGCAATGTTAAAATTTTGTGACTCGATAATGATGATATCGACAAATTATCTTTATTATCAATAAATTTGCATTAAAATTGCATCGATTTGTTTTGGCATATTTTTGCATTATTTGGTGAAAATGCATATTTTGATTTAAAATGCAAATTTTTGCAGTTTTTGATAAAATAGCATATTTTTTGCATATTTTCGTTTTAAATACATATTTTGTGTATATATTTGCAATATTAACAAGTAGAAAAGTTAAATTCGACTTTGCCGAATCTATGAATACCCTCCACAATGCATTTTTTTTAAAGGGTAGTACATTTTTTAACGTGAAAAAATTAACAATTTTGATTAGAAATATTTTATTTTGAGTAAAAAACTCTTTTTTGTCATTTTTTTTAAAAAAAAAAAAAATTACTAATTTTTTTTTTTGAGTGTAAAATTTTTTTCGAGTGTAATGTTTTTTTACTGTAAAAATATTTCTGAGTGAATGCACGTATGTATGTACACAAAATATTCTCAATTTTGTAAAAATAAAACTAATTTTTTTTTTGTGTAAATTTTTTTTTGAGTGTAAATTTTTTTTTGAGTGTAAAATTTTTTTTCAGTGTAAAACTTTTTTCGTGTTTAATTTTTAAGTTACCAATGCTTTTAAAACTAAACAAGTTTAAAAAGCATTGCTTTAAAATTAAACAAGTTTGAAAAGCATTGTTTAGTTACCACCAATGCTTTTAAAACTTGTTAAAACACGTGGCATTTTAAATGAAACTAATCTGAAATTCAGGGTTTTGCTTATAACTTTTGAACCACTGGACCGATTGAGCTGAAATTTAATACCAAATAGACCCGGGGAACGGCAAAGATACATGCCAAGCTTCAGTAGTCTCATTATTGTTTTTCGGAAGTTATCGTGTTTTTTATCTCGTAAATTCGCGAAACACCCTTGCCGAAATTTACTATTTTGCTCATAACTTTTGAACCACTGGACCGATTTGGCTGGATTGCAATACCAACCTGACCAGGTAAATGACAAACATATATGCCAAACTTCAGTAGCCTCTGTAAAGTCTTTCAAAAGTTAGCGTGTTTTCTACGGACGGACAGACAGACAGACAGACGGACGGACGGACGGACGGACGGACGGACGGACATCGCTAGATCGACTTAAAATCGATCGAGGATCATAAATATATATACTTTATGGGGTCCTAGACCAATATTTCGAGGTGTTACAAACGGAATGACAAACTTATATATACCCTCTATCACTAGAGTGGAGGGTATAAAAAAATATACAGATATTTTATGCATTTTTTTTTGCATATTTTGCATATTTCTGCAAATTTTTACACTTGCAAACTATTTATAAGATTTCTTTCATAAAAAATAAAAGTTTTTAAATATGGAAAGATTGACTAGTTAAACGCAGAAAATATTTAAAGTTTTGCAAGACCTTGTAAAAATTACTGCAAAGCTTGACAAAGTCTACATAGTTTCCCAAGGATTGTAAATTTCTAAAACTTTGCTATAAAATAGAGGAATAGCAAACATATTTTTTTACTTCCCCCCAACAGACTACTCTAGCATCTTCATATAATATTTAAAAAAAACTACAAGCAAAAAAATAAAACAAACGCCCCAAACAGACTTACAACAAAAAATAAAAATGCCTGATGTGTTTACATTCAGTGTTGATGTCTACTTGTCACTACAATTGTCACCGACATGCAACTCTGTTGCTGTTGTTTTGAACATTATGCACTACGTACCACTTGATTTAGTGTCTTGTACAATATGCATACATCTTTTATAGCACCTTTGCTGTAAAATCATGCAAGGGGCTTGCAAAAAACAAAAAAAAAACTACTGCATAAAAAGATAAGGCAGTAGTCATAGAGTTTACTTTGCAAAATTTAAAATTTATGTTCTTTAACCATAAAATAATTTACATACGCGTTAATATTACAAGCAAATAAATGTCGCATTTAAATGCAATTAAAAGAAAAAAACTGCATATTTAAATACATGCATAGTTTGTATTACTTGACTCTTGTTAATTTGTTTTTTCAAGGATTTACATATGAAGAAGGTGCTGCTGTCTGTGGTAGACACGAATATGTTAAAGATCTGATGATATGTTAATTTGTTTAAGCAAAAGATTTAAATTGGTGAAAATTTCTGGCAAGAATGGAAAATTTTCATATTGTATGACCATTTAATGGATGGATAGTGTTTTTAACGAAAGGGAAAACTTTTTTTGGTGGATGGGAAAATTTGTAACAATCGTGTCAGAAAAATATATAATGACCAAACATAAAATTGATTAAAAGTTCTGATTTGAAATTTTAATTTTTAAGTAAAAAATTAAAAAAAAAAATAAAAATAAATTTTTTGAGTGTAAAAATTATATTGAGTATAAAAATTTTTTCGAGTGTAACTTTTTTGAGTGTAAAATTTTAAACTTTTCCTATTAGAAAAATGTCTTAGAATCTAAGACAGTTTTTCTATAAAAAATTCGCAGAGTAATCAAAAAAAATTTTACACTAAAAAAAAGTTACACTCGAAAAAAATTTTTTACTCAATATAATTTTTACACTCAAAAAAATTTTTTTTTTAATTTTTTACTTAAACTAAAGTTTAGAAAAATAGAAAAATCTCAGATTCTAAGACATTTTTCTTATAGAAAAAGTCTCAGATTCTGAGACATTTTTCTTATAGAAAAAGTCTCAGATTCTGAGACATTTTTCTTATAGAAAAAGTCTCAGATTCTGAGACATTTTTCTTATAGAAAAAGTCTCAGATTCTGAGACATTTTTCTTATAGAAAAAGTCTCAGATTCTGAGACATTTTTCTTATAGAAAAAGTCTCAGATTCTGAGACATTTTTCTTATAGAAAAAGTCTCAGATTCTGAGACATTTTTCTTATAGAAAAAGTCTCAGATTCTGAGACATTTTTCTTATAGAAAAAGTCTCAGATTCTGAGACATTTTTCTTATAGAAAAAGTCTCAGATTCTGAGACATTTTTCTTATAGAAAAAGTCTCAGATTCTGAGACATTTTTCTTATAGAAAAAGTCTCAGATTCTGAGACATTTTTCTTATAGAAAAAAACGTCTCAGATTCTGAGACATTTTTCTTATAGAAAAAGTCTCAGATTCTGAGACATTTTTCTTATAGAAAAAGTCTCAGATTCTGAGACATTTTTCTTATAGAAAAAGTCTCAGATTCTGAGACATTTTTCTTATAGAAAAAGTCTCAGATTCTGAGACATTTTTCTTATAGAAAAAGTCTCAGATTCTGAGACATTTTTCTTATAGAAAAAGTCTCAGATTCTGAGACATTTTTCTTATAGAAAAAGTCTCAGATTCTGAGACATTTTTCTTATAGAAAAAGTCTCAGATTCTGAGACATTTTTCTTATAGAAAAAGTCTCAGGTGCTGCTGTACTTTTTCTATAAGAAAAATGTCTCAGATTCTGAGACATTTTTCTTATAGAAATAGTCTCAGATTCTGAGACATTTTTCTTATAGAAAAAGTCTCAGATTCTGAGACATTTTTCTTATAGAAAAAGTCTCAGATTCTGAGACATTTTTCTTATAGAAAAAGTCTCAGATTCTGAGACATTTTTCTTATAGAAAAAGTCTCAGATTCTGAGACATTTTTCTTATAGAAATAGTCTCAGATTCTGAGACATTTTTCTTATAGAAAAAGTCTCAGATTCTGAGACATTTTTCTTATAGAAAAAGTCTCAGATTCTGAGACATTTTTCTTATAGAAAAAGTCTCAGATTCTGAGACATTTTTCTTATAGAAAAAGTCTCAGATTCTGAGACATTTTTCTTATAGAAAAAGTCTCAGATTCTGAGACATTTTTCTTATAGAAAAAGTCTCAGATTCTGAGACATTTTTCTTATAGAAAAAGTCTCAGATTCTGAGACATTTTTCTTATAGAAAAAGTCTCAGATTCTGAGACATTTTTCTTATAGAAAAAGTCTCAGATTCTGAGACATTTTTCTTATAGAAAAAGTCTCAGATTCTGAGACATTTTTCTTATAGAAAAAGTCTCAGATTCTGAGACATTTTTCTTATAGAAAAAGTCTCAGATTCTGAGACATTTTTCTTATAGAAAAAGTCTCAGATTCTGAGACATTTTTCTTAAAGAAAAAGTCTCAGATTCTGAGACATTTTTCTTATAGAAAAAGTCTCAGATTCTGAGACATTTTTCTTATAGAAAAAGTCTCAGATTCTGAGACATTTTTCTTATAGAAAAAGTCTCAGATTCTGAGACATTTTTCTTATAGAAAAAGTCTCAGATTCTGAGACATTTTTCTTATAGAAAAAGTCTCAGATTCTGAGACATTTTTCTTATAGAAAAAGTCTCAGATTCTGAGACATTTTTCTTATAGAAAAAGTCTCAGATTCTGAGACATTTTTCTTATAGAAAAAGTCTCAGATTCTGAGACATTTTTCTTATAGAAAAAGTCTCAGATTCTGAGACATTTTTCTTATAGAAAAAGTCTCAGATTCTGAGACATTTTTCTTATAGAAAAAGTCTCAGATTCTGAGACATTTTTCTTATAGAAAAAGTCTCAGATTCTGAGACATTTTTCTTATAGAAAAAGTCTCAGATTCTGAGACATTTTTCTTATAGAAAAAGTTTTGGCAATACTTCAATTGCAACAAAATTTC